>VUJU01005622.1:2360-13060 GCA_009835225.1 Aphis craccivora
AAAAAAATCAAAAAAATCTTGACCCTAATAAAAACTAATGATATCCCAACAAAAACACTACGTCAACTTCGTGTAAAAAAAAAAATAATTATAAATGCTATAAAATGTGTGATATTAGATGGAATCTAAGTGAATGGTCTAATAAATAAAATGTATGTATAATTAATTATTTCATATTTCATAAAAATTGGTTATTTGTTTATTTATAATATGATTATTTTAACTCATATTGATCCAATTTAATTTACTTAGCCGGAAGATTCAGTCTAAAAAATGTATAGCCAAGTACTAAGTTTATGTAATAAATAATGAAAGCACCATACAATAAATAAATTGTTTCCGGCCAAGTAAACCTAACCACAACCGTAACCACTAAATAATACAATAGTGTAAATGTCATAATATGCGCAGTGGACGAACTGAACTCTGAACGCTTAAAATGCGGTACTCACAATTTTGTACAAATGTACAATAAATACTTTAAACCTTAATCAAACTTCATCTTCTTTTTTCTTTCTAATAGTTTTTATCTTTGCATTGTATTATGTCAGAACACATATACATTGATCAGCTTGAAGCCCACGATTCACGATCATAACCATCCTTTCAGTTACAACTGGTTTTTCATAATTTTACATGATAAACACATTTACAATGATGTATTTAGTGATAAATGATTTATCTGGTACAATATCTTTCAAATGGTTAGTTATGTAGTGTCGGGAGATTGGATTAATTTTTCATCGGTTTGCAGTGACAAAAGAGTATCATTTAATATAATTTTTGTACAAAGTCTGCAACCCTTAATTACTAAAATTTAGATAACCAATGCATTCTGCCAGTGTAATTTGATTTTCAAATATTGGTACAGTTACAGACTAGAAAAACAAAGACAAGTTAATATGCATATTTTCGTTTACGCAACATCAAATTTGTATAAATAGACAAGAAGATATACAGAAAATAAATAAATATTTTAAATTTAATTCACTCCATTTAATGTTACAATTTTCAACAATTTAGTCAGGTTCTAGTCCATGATCATAACCAAACGTTTTTTCAGTTTCAACAGGTTTTTTATAATATTACATGATAAACACATTTACGTTTTACGTGTACCATATCGCCGTGTGAAAAATGCTTCTTTGTTTCTCAATACAATTCTTTAAAAAACAGAACTAGTGTTAATTTATAATTTGTCATTTTACATTAACAATGTACTTGCTTACTTGGAATTAATTGTGGAATCAATTAACGGTGTTCTTGAATCCATGTTAAATTATTGTTTTTCAATTAAACGGTTATAAAATTAAAAAAAAAAAACACTCTCGACAGTTAACATACTCGAACACAACTGGATTTGCTGTTTGTAGTGTTTAATACTGTAAAGATATGAAGACGACACTACGACACGTCCAGTCTTCGTTTTTAATAACAGATAATATTCCAACTTTATCGGTGTCTATCATAATTGGTCAAACATTTATAACTGGTTCAATAAATGTAATGAAATTCTGATAAAAAAATTAAAATTTAATTACTTCACATATGTGTATTATATGTGTTAGGCGTAACACGTTAGATATTTTTGTTTTCGCATGTATTCACAGGTTTCATACAAATTGCATCATCTGAAGACATCGCAATGACAGGTAATTCCGATCGTTTGTCGAATGTATGAAAATACTTATTTTCTAACATGCCATGTAATTCTTTCTTCGTACCACCTCAAAAGTAACTCTGTGCATATTAAATGTGCCTCATTAGTCACGATTAAATCACCTGCTTCAATCGAGACGCCGACGGAAACGCAAAATGCTTACACGCATAGAAGTTAGAAAGTACGTTAATACACCACATCTGTAACCACTAAATAATACTATAGTGTTAATGTCATATTATGCGTAAATTAATATGCGTAGTGGACGAACTGAACTCTGAACGCTTGAAATGCGAAAATCAAAAATTAGCCACATAAACCTCATTAGCCACGATTAATTCACCTTTTTCAATGCCTCTCCACTTTTTAAGGAACTTCAGCTGACCACTAGCATCGGTAGCACCAAGAATTTTTTCCGGTACCATTTCAGCTGCAGCCCCATTTTCGTCAACATCATTTTTTTCGGATTTTTCTGACTTTTTTGGTGTATACGTCTTCTTATTTTTTTTAAACATTTGTCGCATCGTTACCTTAGGCGGTACCAAAGTTCTATAAGTTTAAACGGTCAATCATGTTTTATATGGGGACTGAGTACCCGATCGTTTCAATGCGTAGACTAGGTTGCGTGAACTAAAAAAGGTTCAGAACCTCTGCACTAGATGGACCAGCAATGATGAACAACAACTTCTAACAGTTGCATTAGTTATTGTGCATCTACGTCGTTCTTTATTTGTACTAGTTAATATGTTTGCAACTTCTTTATCTACATCAGTTTTCTTTATCTGAAACAACAATCATTTCATCAACATCCCTCACAGTATTTTCATTCTTATTAGTGATAATACTATATTAGTATAGATTTATAAATATGATAGTTATGCATTACTGCATAATTTACAAGTTCATCACATGACGATACCAGTGAAACTTCTGTGTTCTTATCATGTTGAAATTGTAAGTATATTTCTAACATGTCATTAACCGAATGAGTTTCATGTGGAATATTATCATCTAATAATTTGTTTGAAAATACCGATGTCGATGAGAATAATCTGTTTAATACGGGTTTTATAAATATTGAGGATTAGAATTGTAATCTTCTACAGTTGAATGAATCGCTAATCCATTTGATGATTTTACAATAACAAATTTATTCGATGATAATATTCCACCTAACCTAACCTAACCTAACATGCAATGTAATTCTTTCTTCGTACCACCTCAAAAGTAACTCTGGGCATATTAAATGTGCCTCATTAATCACGATTAAATCACCTGCTTCAATCGAGACGCCGACGGAAAAGCAAAATGCTTACACGCATATTGGTTAGAAAGTACGTTAATGCACCACATCTGTAACCACTAAATAATACAATAGTGTTAATGTCATATTATGCGTAAATTAATATGCGTAGTGGACAAACTGAACTCTGAACGTTTAAACTGCGGTACTCACGATTTGGCCTAAAAAATAGGTTAGTGTTGTTGGCGCCAGCCTAAGTTTAAAATGTCCCGCCAACGAAATTAGATTGTAAATGTTTAATGTGATAGCGGTAGTTGGCATAGGTTATGGTACGACGGCACTGTTATTAACACAGCTGTGCGTCGGCTGTCTTGTACCGCCGTTATAAATTTGTGATAGCTAGTGTGTTTTCAGATTGTTGATGTGTGTATTATAAAGTTGATGTTATTACTTTGTATTTCTATGTAAAATTGCAAATCGTGTAGTCAGTGGCACCGTATTTATGTTAAAAACTATAATTTGAAGTGCAATTGTGGTACACAACAATGTATAAGTAATGTTTGTGGTTTAATTTTTGTTCATCGTTTTTGTGGTTATATACACTCATAGTTCGTCGTCGGCACACGGCAGATGTCCGTCAACTGCAAGTTTTATTTTTTTTAGTGTGTTTTTACTTTGAATTCGACTGTCATCGAGGCCAGATTGTTAATCCTTCGTCCAGCTCAGTGTTATATGTTGCAGTGTGGATTCTACGGGTGGTATCGTCAATAATGTTAATTTGATTGTTAGTAACGTTTATTCCATTTGTAGAGCATTGTGAGTTGGGCTGGCACGACCTTGTGGCTAATTTCGAGTGTCCATTCTGGACCCACAGGTTATTTGGTGTGTATGTACTTGGGCGGCAACTAGTGTGTCATACTGTGAACCCAACAATCGTCGTGCTTGTGAATTGTTCGTCACAGCTGCACTCACACAATCGCACGAGTGCGGGGCCACCCTGTTATTATTATTGTATTGATAGGTTTATACTTACAGGTCTCGGCTCGGTAGCGTGGGTTGAACCAATTTGTGTGTAGTGTAGCTGCAAAGGTAATGGGCTGACGAGTCCTGAGTTATTTAGTAAATTATTATTATTGTATTGTTGTGTTATTGTAGAGCACATTTCATTGAAACTGTTAGTTATTATTATTATTGTATTGTTGTGTTATTGTAGAGCCAACACACAGTACATTATTTATTGTTATAATATACTATATTATTATCATAATTTTATTACACAACCGATTTATTTCTTGCCTTTATTTATACAGTCCACTACAAATTCAATTACAAGCGCCAAAACGATCACTGTCTAATACTGACAGTGTCTGAGTAACGTACATTTTGGACCTTCGGGCCAGATTTAAAAGAAATTAAGTTAGTTTGTGTAATAAAGTATATCTAATTGATTGCTGTAATTATAGTTGTTGTATTTTTCATGTGAAATAAGCACTTTGTGCATATTGTTATTGTAATTATAGGAGTTTTGTATTGTTGCGGTCAATTCTAGTCATTATGGTGGAACCATCTTCTGCTGATTACAAAGCCTTAGTAAAGAAAAGAAGTACATATAGGAAGATTGTTGCATCTTCCGTCAACTTTATCAAGAAATTTGATACCAAGTCAAAATCCTGTCGTCAAATAAAACTGCGTCTTGATGAAATTGTCAAAACAATGGGCAATTATGATGAAGTTCAAACAAAGATTGGAGAGATCGATGAGCGACCTGATGTTCAAGATAATGAACGAATATCATTTCTAGATGAGTGTAATGAGGTGCGCTCATTGATGCTAGATATTATAGACGAGTATGAAAAAAGTGATATGAATAATGGTAGAAACAGTACTGAACTATCGTCAACATCAAGAGATGGTGGCTTTGTAAAACTTCCAGCGTTTCCAATTCCAATATTTAAAGGGTCACTTCAAGACTGGCCATCCTTCATCGATACATTTAATGCCATGTTTCACGAAAATGACAAGGTTCCTACCGTTCAAAAGTTTCAACATTTGAAGAGTTGTCTTGTTGAATCTGCTGCAGACATTGTTAAAACCATCCCCACAACAGCGGAAAATTATATGCAAGCTTATGAAGCGGTAGTATCTAGATATGAAAACAAAACATTAATTGTACAATCACACATAAGATCTTTATTTGACACTCCGAAAGTTGAGAAAACTTCAGCATTCAATCTCCGCCAATTATATCATCATGTGACGTCCCATGTGAGGTCATTAAAAGCTCTTGGACAACTAACTCAACATTGGAATGCATGGTTAGTCACTCTAGTATGCAGCAGGTTAGACAATGTAACAGTAGGTGAGTGGCAGCTACGTCAGTCTTCAAAGGAATTGCCTCGGTATTCAGACATTGAAAATTATCTAGCTATGAGAGTAGCAGCGTTTGAGGCAGGAGAAGCAGCAAATCAACAAGTCTTGCCAGTAGATAAGAACAATAAGCTGAGACAATTTGGTACAGGTCCAAATAAGGTTACTGAAAAAAGGTCTTTGTTCACCAAATCTAATGATTATGTAAAATGTTTTATTTGTGGTGAAGGTCATCAGATTAATCATTGTGATGAGTTCCTATCTATGAAAATTGAAGATCGTAAGGCTGCAGTATTTAAGTTCAAACTTTGCTACAATTGTCTCCGACGCAACCATCAAGTCCACCAATGTAGGTCTTCATCTTGTACCACATGTGGAAAGAAACATAACAACTTGTTACATCAAGAGTTCCAAAACTACACTACCAGTAAACCGTCAACTTCGTGTGAAGTAAACCAACCAGCAAGTCCTCAGTCTGCCTTCGTTGGAATTACAAACAGTAGTTTGTTTACACAATCACATACTATGGTGATGTTAGCTACAGTGGTAGTGGAGGTGTGTGATGAATCTGGAAAAATGGTACAGTGTAGAGCAGTGTTAGACTCTGGCTCGCAAGTCAACTTTGTGACAAATCAATGTGCGAGAAGACTTGGGTTGTTTCGTGTCGATGCAGCAGTGTCAGTGACTGGAATAGGTCATTCACATGCAAAGTAACTTCAGTACTGTGCAGCACAAGTGCACTCTCGAGTAGAAGATGTACAGTTCAATGTTAAGTTACATGTACTACCGTCTATAACAAGCCCATTACCAGCACAAGCATTTAACCCGGATAAGTTTGTTATTCCAGCTTATGTACAAAACAAGCTAGCTGATCCAGGATACAACAAGCCTGGCAACGTTGATATGTTGTTGGGAGCAGAGCTATTTTTTGACATAATGAAGACGGATAAACATGTGATATCAGAACAAGCTTCATTTCAAAGTACTGTGTTTGGTTGGATTCTGACTGGTCAAGTAGTCACAAACTGCCATCAAAGTGTATCAAACCCCGTCATGTGCAACTCATCTGCACTCTCCCTGTTTATTACTACTTCAGCAAGGGACAGTGCTGAAGAAGAAGAAGTTGAAAGACATTTTAAATCAACAGTAGTTAGAACAGAAACCGGTCGGTTTATGGTTCGACTGCCTCTCAAGCTACATCCTGAAGTCATAGGAAGTACTTTATTCATGGCGAAAAGAAGATTTTTCAACCTAGAGGCCAAACTGTCAAAGGATGCAGTACTCGCAAAACAATATGATGACTTCATGTTAGAGTATATAAAGTTGGGTCATATGCAGCCAGTCACTAGTAGTTCAAGTTCAACAGTCAGTTATTACCTACCCCACCATGCTGTGATAAAGAACAATAGTATCACAACAAAACTTAGAGTCGTGTTTGACGCATCAGCCACAGGAAGCTCTGGAATGCCTCCAAACAATATTATGTTGAAAGGTCCTACTGTACAGCCAACGTTACATTCTACCTTGCTGCGATTTCGAACCCATACATTCGCACTAACAGCTGATATTGAAAAAATGTACCGGCAGATCTTAGTGCATCCGGACGACTGCGAACTTCAAAGAATCCTATACAGGTCCAGCCCTTCCGAGACTCTCAAAGAATACACATTACGAACGGTTACATATGGCACTAAGTCTGCCCCTTATCTAGCAACGAGATGCTTAAGCCAACTTGGTTCCGAAGCTTGTAGGTCAAATACACAGAGAACGATTCGTGACGATTTCTATGTGGACGACTTGTTAACAGGGGGGGAATCAATTGAAGACTACTTAATCTTGTACAATGATACATCAAATACACTACTGAGTGCAGGCATGTCATTACGTAAATGGTGTACAAATTCAAGTGTATTGTCCAACCAGTTAGCAACATCAGAACAAGACCCAAATTACCTACTCAAGTTGCATGCGAATGACACTGTTAGCACTCTTGGTGTCACCTGGAATCCCCATGCAGACTGTTTCCAATTCATAGTAAGGGACTGGAAGCCTCCTATACATATGTCGAAACGATCCCTACTCTTAGATATAAATAAAGTTTATGATCCATTAGGATTCATTTCACCGGTGTTGGTCAAGGGTACAATATTTGTGCAACAGTTGTGGTTTTTAAAGATAGGTTGGGACACACGTTTACCGAAAGAACTGCAGAACAAGTGGATGAATTTTTATGGTGAGCTAAGTGCGCTGGAAGCATTACAGATTCCACGGAGAGTGATGTATTCACACGAGCACATAGAACTGCATGGGTTTAGTGATGCATCTCAAGAAGCATACGGTGCTTGTGTGTATGTAAAAACCACAGATGATCATGGACAAGTTACTGTGTTGTTGTATACGTCTAAGTCACGAGTTGCACCAACCAAGCAAACAACCATTCCGAGACTAGAGTTGTGTGGAGCTGTAATGCTGATGGAAATAATGATGGACGTAGTTGATGAACTAACACGAATGGACATTCAAGTCAATCAATCGAATGTTATGTTGTGGACAGATTCCACTATAGTCCTAGCTTGGATTAAATCAAGTCAACCGTTAAAGTCTTATGTTGCGAACAGAGTCGCTCGAATTCTCGACCATTCTGTTCAATCTCAGTGGAAACACGTTCCAACCAACCAGAACCCAGCAGACATAATCTCCAGAGGGACATCAGCGATGGAAATCAAAACCAACATGTTATGGTGGATGGGTCCTCAATGGTTGCTACATCCCAGAGTTGAGTGGCCTTCGAGAGTGACAGCAGATGATGAAGACATCCCAGAAGTGAGGTGCATCAAGCTTGCATTAGTTGCTGTCAGTGCATCGAACACCGTGTTAGATAGATATTCAGAATGGAATTCATTGATTAGAACAACGGGCTGGCTACTACGATTCTGTCACAACGCCAAGGCGACTAAGATTACACGGTTACCTAACATGTATGGTCCTCTGACGATGACAGAACTTGCTAAAGCTCAAACAGTTTGGTTACAGTATGTGCAGTCTATCGAGTTCAAAGAAGAGTTAACAGCCTTAAAAAAGGGGAAACCCGTTTCATCGAAAAGTCGTCTTAAGTCACTCAACCCTTTCATTGATCAAGATGACCTTGTCCTAGTGAGTGGAAGGTTATCTCTGTCAAACTTGTCTGATCAGCGAAAATTTCCTATAATACTCCCTTCTCGTCACAAAATAACCAGAATGATCTTCGAACATGAGCATAAACGTCTGTTGCATGCAGGTCCACAAGCGTTGCTTGCAAGCATCCATACACGGTTTTGGCCTCTTCGTGGACGCGATACAGCTAGGTTCACTGTTCATAAATGCATCACTTGTTTTAGGCATTATCCTACCACACTGACTCCGTGCATGGCACCATTACCCAGACAACGGACTAGTATTGAACGCCCGTTCACGCATACGGGAGTAGACTTCTGTGGACCGATCAGTGTCCGTAGTGGCATCAGAAGAGTGACATCAACTAAGGCATATATTTCAGTGTTTGTTTGCTTTAGTACTCGAGCTATCCATTTAGAGCTTGTGAACGGATTGACGTCCAATGCCTTCATTGCAGCTCTAAAAATATTCATTGGTCGCAGAGGTAGCCCTCAACACATGTATAGCGACAACGGCACTAATTTTGTGGGTGCCAACAAAGAATTACGTGCATATATTCAACAGTTACACAAGGATTACCATCTAGACAAGTCCATTAAATTGTCAGGAATGCAGTGGCATTTCAATCCGCCAGCCACACCACATTTTGGCGGCTTATGGGAATCTGCAGTTAAGTCGACCAAAACACATTTGGTAAAGTGTACAAAGGGAGCATTGTTCACATTCGAAGAATTGAGTACATTGCTGTGCCAAGTCGAAGCGGTGCTAAACTATCGACCGATGACATCACTGAGCACTGACCCTTCAGATTATTCAGCGTTAACTCCAGCACACTTCCTAATTGGTAGCCCACTTACTCAAGTACTTGAACCAACTATTGCCACCGAACCAAGGAACAAGTTGAAACGTTGGGAGGTGGTGAGGTTTCAATCACAACACTTCTGGAACAGGTGGAGTCGAGAATATTTGCCCCAGTTGCAGAAGCGCGGTCGATGGTTGTCTTTGAGTCGTCCAGTAAAGGTAGGCGATTTGGCCATCTCCAAGGAAGACAATCAACCAGCCAGGCAGTGGAAGTTGGTACGAATCACAGCAGTTCATCCTGGGTCCGGATGGGATAACCAGGGTAGTTACAATTAAAAACTCAGCTGGCAAAGAATACCAGTGTCCAGTGGTCAAGTTAGCAGTACTTCCAACATCAGTAGATGAAGATAACGACCACGAAGATACCATTGTTTAGGACACCAAGACTGCGGGACCATCTCATTGTTTTTCTTTTGTTGTATAATATAGTTATAATATAGTTTAGTCAAATTCATGTTAAGTTAGTATTGAAAATTAGTAATCTTTCAAAGGGGGGAAAATGTTGGCGCCAGCCTAAGTTTTAAATGTCCCGCCAACGAAATTAGATTGTAAATGTTTAATGTGATAGCGGTAGTTGGCATAGGTTATGGTACGACGGCACTGTTATCAACACAGCTGTGCGTCGGCTGTCCTGTACCGCCGTTATAAATTTGTGATAGCTGGTGTGTTTTCAGATTGTTAATGTGTGTATTATAAAGTTGATGTTATTACTTTGTATTTTTATGTAAAAGTGCAAATCATGTAGTCAGTGGCACCGTATTTATGTTAAAAATTATAATTTGAAGTGCAATTATTGTGGTACACAACAATGTATAAGTAATGTTTGTGGTTTAATTTTTGTTAATTATTTTTTACATGACTTGCTTGTTTGTGTAAAAAAAGTATAATCAAGGTAAATTACACAAATGATGTATGTCAAAAGATATCAGTACATCACCAGTTTTAAGTGTTATTAAAAAAAAAAAAAATCATCCATTAACTTAGCCAATTTTGAATTTAGTATAAATGTGTAGAAGCCAGTAGTTATCTATGATCTAACTTATAAAATTATTTTTAATTATTGACAGTTATTATTTGTTAGCATATTATTTGTAAACACTTGAAGTAGGTCATTTATTAATTTAATTAATAGGTATTACAATTTATAGTTTATAATTTATAATAAACCAAATTAATTACAAATTGTATCATATACATAAATACATAATATATAGTTAATTAGCAGTGTTGCAAGAGTGTTACCATCAATTGTCAAAATTGATCTTGCTTGTACTTCATAGTTAGTAACTATATAAATAATAATTATTACTTTTATCATTATAAATAATTGCATTTATTCTAAGGCCTATGATATAGGTAATATAGATAAGTACCTAGGTACACTGTGATATTGTATTACATTTACGTTGTGCACAA
>VUJU01005623.1:0-13055 GCA_009835225.1 Aphis craccivora
TCACTACCATATTAATATTAATATATTTAAAAATTAACATATTAATATAATTTATACTTAGTTAAATCATATTAAATACTAAAATACCTGAACTATTTCTATTTTTTAAGGATTATTTTTCTTAAATACTACATAAAAACAATCTGATGAATGATGATTTTACACTATGGTGGGTACTACCAACTTTTGTACTTTTTTATTTCATCAAATCGTTAAAACAAGTGATTATGACACAAAATTAATATATTTTACCAATAATATTTTCAAAAACTTTTTAAATAGAAATAAAGGTTTTATCTAGCACCTATATGAAAAAAAGTTTGCACCGTAGGTAGATTTGTTTCTAATGTTTCTATACTTATAACAAGTTACAACCAATAATACCTAATTTGGAACTTAAAAGTGTGCCGTACATGCATTATACAATTAATTGCGTTAAATATTTTTGAAAGAAATTGATTGATTTTAAGAATAATATATTTTTTCGGAATAAATATAATATATCTATTAGACAGAAATTAGCAAATGGACATTGTACAATTATGTATGTTTGTAGTACCAACTCGAAATCGAAAACCATTCTCAATTAGCAATTTCTTAAAATTATAATAGAATTTAAATAATATTAATGGGAACCACAGTTATATAAAACATATATTATAATATATTATTTTATATATCTGTGATGGGGAAAAACAATAATTTAATCAACAATAATATTTTATTAAAACTATCACTTACTTTCGATGGATCGTACATCGATCGATTTTAAAGTTTTCGACAAATACATCAAGAAAATTGTTATAGAAATAACTTGAGAAAAACAAAATTACAAATATAAGTAAAATGTACTTGACATTTGTAATAACTAGACAGTGTTGTAATAATATACTAATAGCTCCCTTGACGACAATATTATATTTTGTTACTACACCAACGGCCAATTAATTAATTTATTACTGCAATAGTATCAAATAGTGTAGAGATAGGTAAAATTAAACATTAATAATAATATCATGTACATTATTCAAATGTTTTAAGTTAAAATATTTCAAATTTTTATCTATTTTGTTTTAGCTTAAAAGTAGGTAAGTACCTAGTACTATAAATAAAAATAAAAATATTTTGAAAATTTAACTGTGTATAGTTAACACTAATATAAATATTTGGTAAAAATTTTAAGTTGTTAGTTTTTGAGTCAAAACCATATAAAAAAAAATCGATTTTGTCAAAAACGGGTTTTGAGTGAAATTTCCGTTTTGCTGTCACTTTTTTTGTGTTTTTTTTAAAAAAAAATACTGGAGTTTCTTACTTTTGACCTTTAAAATGCACTAAGGATATTTATTTTATCACCGGAAACCACCTCTGAAGTTTTAAATTGTAGCATTATTTCGAAGTTATGGTGGTGTAAACACACACACAAAAAAAAAACACATACATCATTGTAAAATCTGGGGTAAAATCAATATATTTATCACTCCGTTCAGAATCTAAAATATAGGTTTTTAAATTTACTATATGTTTTGTATTTATAATACATGTATACAAAATTTAATTCTGATTTTTTAACATGATTAGTACGGCATAATACAGGCAATAAGCATGGGCGTAGGTAAGGGGGGTGTTTTGGGTGTTCAAACACCCCCCGAAATTAAAGATAAAACAAATTTAAAATATATAATATTGTGAATTAAATTTAATGTACCTATATCTAGACCAAAACCCCCTCCAAAAATATTTCCTATCTACGCCCATGGCAATAAGTATATCGTAGTTCGTAATATTGTTCATTTATGTAATATATATATACACTATACGCAGATACACTAAGGTTACGTAAATGGTTATGGTCAAACTGCACTCGGATTAAAAAACAGGTATAGTGGTTGAAATCGAACTGCACTTGAGCTCAAAAGTAGTTTTTCAACAAAATCATTATGCGTTCTTTGGGGTTAAACGTTTAGAAAACACTCATTTTCTTTCCCACTTACAGGCTTAAGAGTTGGTATTTTACATTATACAAAATAAATCTTGGAAGTCTTGACTTAAATTCAAATACACAAAAAAAAACACAAACAAAATGTTGAAACACTAATAATATTATTATAAAACATCATATTAATAATATATATTATATGACATTATTAAATCATTGTCGAACAACGGTTGAAAAGTTATGGTTGTGTAAAATATCTACACCACCATAATTGTTTATAACTATAAAGCATCATTAAAATTGTAAAATTTTCAATTGGTATTTTGTTTTTGTAAATAATAGGTAAAATCACTCGAACGTCATACTAATTTTTATTATTATGCCACCGGAGGGGAGAAAACGATGGTATAGGTCGTTGACTAACTTAACTTTCTCGCGAGTCAAGTTACCCCGCGTGTACCCGTTTTATCGGAGTTGGTTCGCTAAAAATGGTCAGAAACAACCAGTCTACTTCTACAGTATGTCGGCCTTTTCTGCAGACTCGCAGACAGAAAAGCGTTGCAGATTGTGCTCGGCGGCCCGACGGCTTATAACATCAACTCTTCTTATTAATTTATCTACTTGGAAGAAATCTAACCGAAAAATCATATTTTCACATAGACAAATCGTCTGAACTGCGTGCACAATTGGATTTGCCACTGCGCATCTATTTTTGGGTAAGTGATTTTATAAAAATAATAATTAATAATATTAAAATGTTATTCTATATTCATCGAGTAGATGTTTTCGATTATATTATATAACTAAATATATGAGGATGCCTATGTTAACATTGAACGTGTGCTCTGAGTTTTCTAATAATATTACAATAATGTGTTCTCGAAAATTATCATAATTATTCCAATAGGAATATATTTTCCTTTAAAATCAGTCTTTTCCAAAACGTTTTAAAACGTCTCAAATTAATGCATTTTTCTCTTCCTATCAAAGTAAAGTTACCTATATCTAACGCTTATTAAAATATTTTTTTAAACCTAATTGATAATTCCTACAGATTTATACCTCATCTGTCTTTCTACAATAATTAATATTATTGAAAATTATTTTGAATTTAATTAATAGTTTTAGATTAGGTATTGTTATTTTTGTAGGTACCTACCTATGTGATATATTGAATGCTAAGGTCTAAGGTACTTAGTAACGCCTAAACCGGCTATTTACTAATTAGTAACTAATAATTAATGATTATAATTTTCATTAAAATCTGATATTCTGATAGGTACTTAAAGTTATCTCTTCTTAATAACTTAATATAATAGTAATTCGATATTATAGAACTCGTCTACGTATTTTCTATGTTGTGTTTCCACTGCTGTAATATTTCTCTACACTATGATTTAGATTCGACGTAACACAATATTATAACATTAAATTATAGCCAGTATATATTTAAATACTTATCAAAAATATCTATTACCATCGAAGAAAAAGTTTGGATATAAATTGTCAACACATATTATTATCATGTAAATAAGATACCTAAAAATATGGGGAGAAAGGGTTAACGTAAACACATACCTAATAAAAAGTACCTACTGTCGTGTTTAAAGTATTAAATAATATTACCTACATAAATTAATAAATACCTTCAGTACCTAAAACAATAGTGAATTTACCAATTAAGTACACCTAACGACTAACGAATATATAACCTGGACAGACTTACATATTGTATAATTGCACTATGCAGAGAATCAAACTTATATAAAATTAATTCTAATTTAGGTACTAACACTACTAACATGGCTAAATATATTTAGCCATGGGTACTAATATATTAATATATAGTATTTAGTAATTAGTACTCTTGTCTGTTATTTATAGTAAAAAAAAATATTTTAACAATACAATACTCGTTGGATTATTTTGTATCTAACCTACCTGCCCGAGTGATGTAATTATATGAAAAAATTTTCCACTATAATATGTAGATTTACAGTAGCACAGTCAAGTTGCCTACTGCCTTGTCACAACTGTAAACGAGCCTTTAGTTAAAAAAATAAATTTAAATCATAAACCTTAAATTGTATAATAAAGTAAAGTACCTATAACGGCTGTATTTATATAATTATTATAATATATGAATAATATATTATTATGATCTATATAATATCTATATTGTAAGGTTTAAATGTTTAAAATATTATTTAAATTAATTAAATTATATTTTGTTATCGAGTAACATTTTTTGTAGGTTAGGTTTGTTTTGACGTTATCTCATAAGGTCTATGCGTTATCTATGTTGTAGATAAGAAGTTTATTGTTATTTTCAAAAGGTTGATAATGTTGTTTTTAACGACTAAATTACTGAATTCAACTTGAATTTTTGACTTTTTTCACACAAACTTTTCTGTTTTAATGTGAAACTTATCCATATTAATTAATTTAAATTCTTCAGTGTGAAGTGTTTTCCTATGTTATCTAATAGATGGTTTATTAACTTGATAATACATTTTGTATTAATGTTTTTAAGTTAAGTTACAATTAGGTATTTAACATTTTTAAACATCACAATTTTCTATATGTTGACTATTAAGATGGCATATTTATATATTCGAAAAATTATTACTGACAGCTGTAATAGATATTGATAATTCTAGTAAGTAAAAATTTGACAGTAAGATAATTCTTATTCATTTAATACCTATTATTTTTTATTTAGTTCATTGACATTAAACTATTAAATGTTTGTATGTCCAGTTTGCTAATATTAAGATCACTGATGTAGTATTTTAAATGTATTATTTGTTCAGTCAATGGTTTAATGATAGATAGTGTACAAGTACTCGAGTAAAGGAACGGACATTTTATTTATTTTGAATAGGTACCATGGAAACGGATTACAGTATTGAAAACAAACACAGTTTTTTAAAAGTAAACTAGGTAGGAAGGAAGTTGAAAATTAGGTTATCACTTAACATATTAAAGTTGATAATTAATATAAATTTATATATTTTATGAATGTGGATTTTGGATAACAATTAACATTTACTATTAAATACACACCACTTGTTGCTCATTTTGTTAACACCCCTCATAATATATTGTTAGTGTGTAAACTGCCACTGTGAAATCAAATGATGTTTGATCTGAAATAAATAAGAAATTAACTAAATTATTATTATTTTTTTTTTTTAATCAATACATATTATTGATAGGTGAAAACATTTTTTTTTTTTTTGATAGGGACATTATATGAGAATATATATAATATATTATATATATTATGACTGTATACTATTCACTAAGAAGGGTGTTAGACCTTAGCAACGGCACCACTTTATATTTATGTATATAATATTATAGGTAGTAGTTAGGTAAAATTGTAATAGGTAGCTCAGTAGCTGTGTAATACTATGTTTTCTACGATTATACACGACGCTACTGGCGTGTATTGCATGTAGGCGAGGGCGTAGAGCTAACTCTAATAGGTTCTTCTTTAATTTATTAATTCTTTAAAGTAATCATAATTATTATCGTACCTATGTACTTAATTAATGTATTGCGGATAACAAATCGTTTCGTTTGGCGTTGCTTAAACTGCAGATTTGCTATTTTCATGTACACAGTGTGGCGTTATTGACTGCAGATTCGAGTAAAAGCGAAACCCAAAAATAATCATAAAACAATACACAATGAGTCAAAAGAGCTGTAATAACAACCGTCGGCCAAATCCCGCAAAAATGTACGAGGCATTGCACAAGAAGCGTGCGGCCGAGTGCGAAGCCAGAGAACAGTGGGCCGGCGTGACGCAGTACTTCAAGACGTGGGAAAACAACTCGAATAAGTTCACCAATTGGACTTCGCCGCAGTATTACAAAAAAAGGTTAGTAGGTATCGAGATGCAACCATGAATTATTTATGGAAACCTATGGAGTCCGTGATAATATATTATATTATGTTTCTATTTTTGTTCAGTTCCGAACTTCAATTGGAAATGCGAAGACGGGAGCAACGAAAACTCGAGGAAGAACAAGAAGAATTGGAAAAGTGGCGCAAAAAATTACGGGACAGACAGCTCGAAGACGAAGAATTTAAGGTTTTTATATAAATTATATATAATATACGTAATTTTTAACTCGCGATATCGAATACATTATATTTGATAATTTATAATATTATTTATTTAAATAAATAATTCGATTTTTTTTTTACCCATCCAAAGAAAGGGCAAATGAAAAAAAAACCCATACCACTGTCGAGGCCGAATTCAGCCGGACAAAAAACACCTTGCGAAGAAATGGCAATGGAATTAAAACGCAAACACGATGCCGTCACGGACAGGGAGATCGAGTTGAGACTTCACGTGCGATCCAAATCGTGCGATCCTAAACAGGCCAAACAAGTGAATACATTACTTATTAGTCATTAATTATATAGGTACTATACAGTAATTATTCTATTCTTCTCATGATGATGTCTTGTATTCTTGCATGCATATAACTATATAAGTAATCTGTCGGTAGTGTGCCACATGGACAATAATATATTTTAAACGAGCACCCATTGTATAATGGAAACGATTCCATTATTCATTTAAACAGCAACAAAAAAAGTGTATTAATTACTTGGTGTAAAAAACGTATTACAGTTTAGTTGCGTATATAATATACGTATTACTACCATGTGTTCAATGATTTTGAAAACTCTTAATTTCTGTATCTGTACCTACTTATATTCAGCAATCAGCAGTAATAGAACACTGCTGTACTTTTATAATCTTAAATATTTAAAACCTCCATAATTATGTAATTTTATTGTTTATCAGTCCCAGTTGGCAGTTAGTCTAATGAACATTCCAAACTTATTGAATATTCTATATATTATAGATGTTAAGCCGTATAGGTATATATTACAAGGTTAGGTTAGGTGTGTTACAAACATTGCAGATATCGAATAACAATAATCAGAACTGAATTTGCATAATTTTTTATTCAAACTAGAATCAGAATACCTATCAAAAAATTGTATTACCTACCTACCTTTAAAACATATAATGTCGATATATTGATGACAAAAAATACGAAAAATATATTATATTTATGATTTATTACCCAAACAATGATTTAATTTTTTTTCGTTCTTCATTAAATTCAATAACTAGGTACTTTTGGTTTTTTCGAATTTTTTCAGTTTTCAGAATTTTTGAACCAAACCAAATAAACTAAATAATAAATATTATATTGCAATTTGGTATTAAAATGTTATAGTTATTAAATCAATAATACAAAATAACTATTTCACAATGTTCATCCATGCCTAAACCTGTACAATATAACTATACACAGTAAATGACTGCAATTTTTCTTATAGCAACGGTATATATTAGTTTTAACAGTAAAAATGTAAATATTCGCGGGTGGTTTTCTTTAGGGCGAATGGCCCAAAATCACATTTCGTCTGGGCGAATTTATACGTTTTTTTGTTTGGTTGAAAGTTAATATGGATACCCTCGTGGGTACCTGACATATATTATATACATTTCACGTTACCATTTTTTGATACCTACTTAGGACACTTGAATTACTAACTTTTTCAAATCAATGGATAATCAGCATTATTTGTATGTATTGTTTTTGAACATTTTTTTTAAATGATTATCGACTGAAACAATTGGTTGTCAATATTATAAAAGTTATCATACTCGTGTTTCTTTTCTTGCAACGTACACTCAGGTTACATATAGTTTATGTATACCTACGTAGATATACGTAGTCACGTCTCAAAATTGTAAACGTAACAATAGGTATTATAATCCAAACTCTGACTATTTTTAGGCGATAAAGTAAATCTAAACTATAGTACCTACTTAACAGCTTTAAAATATTTTGTGTACAAACATTTTTCTTATTAACTTTGTAAACTCAATATTTAGAATTTTATGTGAGGCCCTCAAGGCCTCAAATTAATTATTAATCAAATTTTTCTAACATGAAAAATGTATAAGTATAATTTAGTTCATAATTTCTCATTATTTAAATCAATTTACGTATATTATTGTTTACTTTGCTAGTATGTAATGCGAGAGCGTGAACGATCGTCAGAGTCTTCGTGGGACGATCGGATGAAGGAAAAAAAGTCGGCGGACCTAAAACGGCGAGAACGATCAGAACACGAGCAGCGGTTGAACGAAGAACAATCTGCAGCCGATAGATTGGCCGAAGAGGAAAAACATAGGACACGACAGACTCGATCGTCTCAATTAAAAGACGAACTTGTCGGTCGTGTGGCGGAATTAAAGTAAGTATAAAAATTGTGATAGTAATGATAATAATAATAGTTTTGAGTAGAGGCCAATCTTTGATTATTTGGTGGGGTTGGGATCGGGGTTGGGCCCAACATATTTTTTTAATCGAAAGCTTTCCAATATGAAAAATTTATAAGTATAATTTAATTTATAATTTATATATTTTCTAAAAAAAGTTTGGAACAAACACCTAAGCTGTTGTTTAGAAAATTGATCAAAACATCTTCTTGACTTTTTGTATTAAATTTATTTAATTGAGAATATTAAGCAACACTAATCCATTTAAATGATTTTCGCCCGTTATAAGGACTTTTAAGTCAAACAAAGCTTGTTTAACATAGTCCCAACTGGACTTATACTTACTAAATTATAAAAATAAATTTTAAGTTTAATGGTTTGTTCTAAAAAGCAAACGCTTAAATATATACCAAATATATATATATAAAAATATTATCTATAAAAAAAGTTAAAATAATTGTATTGGATTAGTATACTTAGTACCATAATATATTACATTATAGATAATAATTTTTGCATTCGTGTGTAGAAATCGTTCAGACCGATGCGATGAGCTAAAGAGATTGGAGTCTGCATACTTAACATTGCAAGGCCAGGTGGAAGACGTGGAGCGTAGTAATGAAAAGTTGGATCGAAAAAAGATTCAAAGTTTATCCAGGTATTTTATAAAATTAAAGGAAATCAGCAATATACTATGAAATGTGGGTTTAATGTCAAGGAGTGTAGTTGTTTAAAAATCATCTTATTCCTTCCTTTCTCATATTACAATTGTTTATTGATTTTAATAGTGTCATGTTATAATATTTTGCAGGGCAAAAGCGCTCCGCCAGTACTTGACTACACTAAAGCAACGGTCAAAGGAGGTGGTCGAGTTTTTACGAGAAGACCGTAAACTTTTAGATGACTTGGTTTCAACAGTGCGCAGCTCGAACGCCTCAGGGTCCGTTAATTTAGGTAGTATGGTAGATGAGTTGAGAGATCTGTACAACCAGTACGAAGATGACGAGAACCAGCGACTGTACTTGATGGATTTTATGTTCGAGTGAGTGTGGTACAGAAAATCATGTCCACAGCAAAGGCATAGGTGTAAAATTTACCAATTTCTTTGGAAGAATAAACTCTAATAAAATTAATTTAAAAAAAAATGTGGGGATGCTGTTCTTCGTATCATTTAGTTATCACCACACATTTACAAATTAATATTTTCATCATTTATATTCAATATCTCTATTGAATCTATTCTATATAATATATATCTTGTGTACTAAACAAACAAAGTAAAATACTTAGCTAACACACACGTCTGGTAAAATATTAACACTGTCTAGTCACATTATTATCTCATAACATTTTTTATGGAAAATATGACAATTTTATCATCTATCAATGCTTAAAATTATTACAAATACAAAATTTTAAATAATTGTTTTTTTTTTTTTCAAAAATGTTAAATTTCAAAATTATAGGAAAAACATTACATTTGAGGTTTATGTCCCGCCCCCTCCCTCCAATGTACTGAGGTGTTGACAATACATTTTGTTGACCATGGCCAGAAATATGAAAATCCTAAATTTGGTTATGAGATCAATATTTTTTTTTTTTTTTTTTAATAATACATTAAAAAATAAGATGCAAATGAAAAAAAATATATAACTATTTTTAACTTAATACTTTCAATTGTATAAAAAAAACCTAAACATTATAAATAGGTAGGTAGGTAGGTAGGTAGGTACTGTGCAAACTAAATATTTGATAAAGTTTTGATGAGTAATAATTGTATATCGATCAATCAGAACATTATGTCATCAAAATTCAATGTAATAATATATTCTATAGGAATTGAGTAACAGTAATACAGTAACAGTAATATACATGCATAAAATGTTTTCTCATTTTTTTTTGTTTGTTGTTGTCTGCAGAGAAGAAGCTCGAAATATGTGGCGGTCACAAGAGGAACGGTGGCGGAGAGAACATGCGTTACGCAAGACTGGAATAGATAACTTATTTGCTGCAATAAAAACCCAAGTATGTATTCATTAGCTTACATCCAGGTTTTCGTGATAAGATTATTAATTTTTGGGATGTTCTGAGGGTTAACTATGTTATAATATGTATCGTCATCATATTTTTTTGCTAGTTGGAAGAAAATATCGACAAATGTTTGGATGAACAACGTATCTTGATCAGTGAACGAGAAGAGTTGATCAGTATCATTGAAAAAGGCAACGACGAATTGAAACGGTTGGAAGCAGAATCAGCTGA
Organism: Aphis craccivora; assembly: GCA_009835225.1. Lineage (NCBI taxonomy): Eukaryota > Metazoa > Arthropoda > Insecta > Hemiptera > Aphididae > Aphis > Aphis craccivora. Next base: position 10,524 of record VUJU01005623.1, read on the forward strand.
GTTCTATGAACAGTATCCAGACTACTGCAGCAGTGACAATAATAACAATGATGAAATACAATCATCGGTAAACACATTTTTAAGAGTTGTCCAATTCTTAAACCAGTGGTTTCCAAACTTTGCATTCTGTAATGCACTTTTTTGGACCAAATTCAGTCAAAGTTTCTTGGTATGAATATCTACCATGAAAGACAGTATAAAGACAGTAATAGAAAGTGCTTGCGGTGCATAGTTTGGGAATCGCAATGTTAGACAATAGCCTATAATGTTATCTATATAAATTGTAAAAATAAATAAATATAAATTCCTTATTTTCTTTTACAGGATTCTACGGACTATAGAAAATTTGAAAAGACCGCTTTGAAGGTAATGGATCGCGAACAAAAATTGTTGGCAGAAATGGCTCGAATGAATTTGTTGGATGATCCCAAATTAACAGTGAGTAACAAGTATTATTATATATTTTGGCCTATATAGATTATAGATTTACTATCATACATGAGTAAATGAGTCACTTATTTAATTCGTATAAGATAAAATATATATATTTATTATGTTGGTTTTTCTACTTTTTTTTTGTTGACAATTTGTTAGATACATTATTTGTATGAATCATAATTATTTGAGAAAATATTTTTTATAATATCATATGGAACATGAGTTCATATTAATTTAATACAATATTTGTTTTATTTTCGACTTTAAAAAGTTTAATTGTATGATAATTAGGTATTTAAAACAACTTATTGTCTTAAAAAGTGTTAATAAAAATGTCAATTATCAATATAAAAACTCCAAAAATTTGAAATGATTTATTTGTCTCAGTGGTGGTTATGCATGATGTTCAAGGGGAGGGTGAAAATGGGGAACCCAACCAGAGCATTATTATAAATAGTATATAGGTACCAATATACTTATAAGTTATAATATAAAATATACATAATAAACATACTATACACTTCATAATATACTATATGAATTATAGTTATATAATGTTTGTATATTTATAGTATTAATGTATTAAAAAAAAGATATAAATGATGTACCATGTATGTATTGACTTTTATTTTATAATAATTATAATAAAATCATATGCTTTTTTTTTTGCTTGGCAAAGCGTATAATAATATTATCTACATTCTACATTAATATTATTATTATTTTATATATATAGTATATTAATATTGGAATATATACTTGTTTTATAAATGTAGTGAGCGAAGCGAGCAAAAAAATATTTGGCCCTTAAATTTTATTCCTGGTAACATAAAATAGCCCTATCCGCCCCTGGCGTGTATCCACTGATTTCTATATATACCAAGTTGATCAGTGTGTTTATCGCATATTCTAATCACAGTTTATAGACTACAGAAAAACACATGGACTAATATAATATAGGTATTATTCCTGGTTAAAACGTAAAATATGATCAAGGAAGAGCCCAAGGGGGGGGGCGAACCACATATCGCCCCCCTTAAAACCGCTACTGATTTGTCTGATTAAAGTTCTTGTTTGTATTCTGAATATATTTTTAATTTAGAATATAGTTATCTGTAGGTAATTAAAATGATTAATAATTTGATAAATATTTTCAGTATTATTACAATTATAGGAAATGAATGACATGAATTATATTTTTATTATGTTTTGCTGTTTCTAGCATAAAATTGTCTGTTTGTACTTTAATCATTGATAATAAATTAATAAAAACAAAAACAAATATAATGTAATTTTTCCTCGCTTGTTTTTTTTTTTTTTTTTTTTAATATCAATATTTCAAGAAAAACCATAATTTGTATTCTACCTAAATATATATATATTTGAAGAAAATTATAATAAATTATGATTATTTGTTTGTTTCAGGATCATAGAAGAAAGAAATCAGTTTGGTAAATTTACCATACTTTTGATTTCACTTTTAAATTTTATATGACTTGTTTAGTAACTAATGTTTCTTAGCTTTATTTAATTTTTATATTTTTTCACTGACAAAATAACGATCATTTAGTTTTTAAATAGTTCTAAACAAAGAATTAACAATTTATATAAGTTTTTTTTTTTTTTAATTGAATTATTTTGTTGTTTCATCACAGTCGAATTGTTATTGATTTAAGATTTTGATAACAACGGATAATATTTTAATTCTGTGCAATATGTTTTAATTTTTTGAACTTCATTGTTTAACTTTTATAAATGTATAAAATTTATTGTAAACATTTTAAATTTTGTTATTTGGGAAATAATGAGTATGTATTTTATGTTTGTATGTTCTTTAAATATAAATGTAAACATCTTTTTGTCTTAAGTGATTTTTACTTTGTAATTGTTTTTTTTATTTTATTTTAAAAGATTATGTAATGTATTTTTATAAAATAAACAGTTGTGTGTTTGATTGAATGAACACTGGATTGGAATACAACCTGTTATTATTACCATTAATGATAATATTGTTCAATTAGTTGATTTCAGCTGTAGGTTAGAGATCATTTATGTTTTGTCAAAAGGTTTGTTTGTTTACATTATACAAAAAAA
>VUJU01005624.1:0-13052 GCA_009835225.1 Aphis craccivora
ATTTATAATATAATATTATTATAGCTAGACAAACAATAACTAAAAAGTAAAAATGTTAATGACCCTTTTATAATAAAATAAATAATATTAACACCTGTAAAACAATAAATTGCATTTATAAAAACTTTTTATCAACTACAAATATTATGTAATTAATTATTATTTTTATTTTTCTGTATGAAACTCTTTGAAACAATTTATGTCTGACAACAATTAACAAACATAAATGTACATTAATGTTAAGCAACTCATAAGAAATATGCAAATGCAATAAAATCCCAGTCCTGATAATTATTAGTGTAGCCGTATATAGGTGTAAGTCTGTAACTGGTATAAGCCAAAAATCAAATTACAAAATCTGAAAATAAAAATATACAATTCACAAGATTAAAATATTGTTTTTATGGGATTGATATATTATATTAATTTTGGTAATAATATTGATTATAATATAGCTTATAAATAGATAATAGGTAATCTAATAGTATAGATAAATAGTAAATACAATACACTAATACAGTATAGTAGTATACCCATAAATATATTATACGCAATTAACATCAGACTATGTCTGTTTATATTTTTTTTAAATATTTGTATAATATTAAGGAATAATTTTTGTAAGTCATCTAGTAATTATTACTAATATTTTAAGAGAAAATTAAATAATATTATGTATTCAGTATAATGTTACGATCGGACACTCGAGAGACATAGGTGCGCAACAGTATATTCTAGTATAGTTATTTTTGGTTTTATTCGTTCGTCAAACAATAGCGAGACATAATTGACTCTCGGATTTAGTCTTCAAGTTACGCCACTGTAATCTCGATGCTATTTATATATTATGCTTAGGGCGATCGATCGCCATACTCCTATACTCTGTTGTATAGTTTTGTGTATTGTGTACGACAGTGGCGTATTTGAGGGGCGGCAATAGGGGCATTTTCCCCCACCCCTGAGACTTTTTATTACTGGTATTTTAAATTTTTGCGTAAGCACAGAGCTATTATTGACTAGGACTTGCTCGCTTATAGTGTGTTCCCACCAAATATACGGTAGGTATCCAGCTTTCTAACATATTAAGTACCATGTTCTGTGTTACTACATTGCCACTTATTCTAACATTTCTTACTACAGCATTTATTAAATTAAACAATATTTCACTTTAAATTTGAAGTCACTAATGAAGAAAAAACATTAAAAGATTATCTATAAATTATAATACAACAAAGCTATATGTTATGCGTTATAATATGACCACATATCTGATATCACTGATAATTTAATTATTCTTTGAGTTTGCTTTAAAGCGGGTTTCCACTACGTACGTACGTGTACGTGCATAGAAAATTATTTTCTGATTGGTTGGTATACATGGTAAGCTTTTGGTATACCAGAAAGTTTATACGTCCAATCAATCACAGAAAAATATTTTTATGCACGTACACGTCGTACGTAGTGGAAACCTGCCTTTATTTTTTCAACTTTGGTTAAAAACTTGGTTACGGTCGAATATGGGGCAAGAATGCAAGATCGCTTGGTTGGATTGCCGATTGCTTTTGCTAAATACCTATTATATGTATTACGTAAGTACACGGTTTACTTTATTTAATTAATTTACTTATAAATAACTTATTTTTATATCTATTACGTAAATCACTTTTAAGCATGTAAATTTCTATAAGCCAATCCCGTGGCACCTTATAGAGATCACGCCACGGGCATATATTCAGGGCTGGATTAAGGCCCAATGCCGTCATGGAGCAAACATTTTTTTGCCGCCCATTCCCCTCCATAAAAAAACATTAAGTAATATTTAAGTATTTATTTATTCGTCGTTTTGAACATTTGAATATGAATCCTAAAACCAAAGAATGAAACTATGACGTCGAACAACAAAATTGCATTCAATAAAACAAAATTTAAACAAAAAATATTCAAATGCATCTCAAAATTTGTAATTACTATCTAACGGAATATTAAAAAAATGTTCTATATAAATTCGAACGTAACAGCCAAAGATGGCTTGTAATTTGTATAAAATAAAATAGGTACTTAAATGACTTTACGTAACGTCAAGTTATGTACTTACTAAAATCCTACTTATCGGTTACAGTATAATATAAAGACATATTTTTTTATCATTTTGTAATATTTTTAAAATTTACCTTTTTAAAAAAGCTATCTAATTTTGCTGTTTTTGCAATAACTTTTTCTTCTTTCAACTTTTTTACTAATGCTATTTTTTGATATTTCGAACCATTCAGTTTTATTCTTTTCATTATTATTAGTACTACCTACTTCGTTACTATACAACCAACTGACAAATCACAATAACAAAATGTCAAAATATTAGTTTAATAGGTACTTTAAAGGTTTTAACTCGTCAACTGATTATGAAAATGAAAAACAATACGTCTACACAACTAAAACGAACTGCAGATATTGAGATTTGATATTGAACATAAATTGTAGATATAATTCGATCAAAAATACGATTATATAATATTTAATCAATGCTTATAACCTATGTAAGTTATAGCCGATAGGCTATTTCTATGAATTATTGCAGCGGTTCCCAACCTTTTTGAGCCTTTTACCCATAAATCAGGTTAAATATTTGGAGTTACCCCTCCCTCCCAAAAAATTAACAGAATAATAATATATAAATATTATTTGAAAGTTAATTAATTATAAGTGTCATTAGGACAAGATAATTTAAATAATTTAAAACTATTAACAATAATTATATTATTACAATTACTTTTACTGTTGGACTTCACATGACTGATGCAAAGTTAGTAATAATAGATATTAAGTTCATAAAGAAAATAGTCTTTACCCCTTAAAATTTCGTGTTTTACCCCTTGTGGGGTAATTACCCCCAGGTTGGGAACCACTGAATTATTGTAATCGAGATCGATAAGACGTCGTATAATACGTTACTTAACGTCAAAATACGGATTCAGTTCTAATGTATGTGTTATTATCTACTGTATAATATTCGATTCCAATTTTCAATACTGATTTTAAGAATTAGAATAGTCGGCGAGTGACAATAATTATTTATAACGACAATTATTCACATTTGATTTGATTCCATTATAAGTAGAATTTAGAATTGAGAAATAAAAGTAAAATATAAAAATAATTTAACATAATTTTCAATTTAAATTTACAAATTATTTTTAAAAATGTCCATAGTAAAAAAATATTTAAACATTGTAATTTATTATTTATTAGACTGGTAGTGCTTATTTTTCCGCCTGGAGCAAATGCTCCATTTGCACCTAGTATAATGCGGCCCTGCTGATATATTGATATAAATATAGCAATTAAGTAGTCACTAAGTTAGAATTATTTTACCTTAGCTTAACTGCACATAGTTCTCAGGTACGAGCGTAACCTCTGTCTTCAAATTTTACTTGTTAACTTATTGTTTAATATATGAATAATATTATAACTATATTACCAGTTTTATTTGTGCAAACCTTTATTATATATTCATACTATCTCTACAACCAGGCCCAATAACTAGACGTCGGACTTCGTCATTAAATAAATTAAGTGTACAAGTGTAGTACGAGAGTACTACAATAGGCACAGGGAGGTTAGGTTAGGTATATAAAGCGCGTAAAATGTCCGAAAATATTTTATTCGAACAGTATTTTAGTCAAAAAATATATTTTGAGAAAAGTGTTATTTCAGAATCAAATTTGAGACGAAAAATATAAAGTCAGAATCGTAGTTTAGCAGAAAAATATTTTATACGAAACGTATTTAATCCGAAAAATGTATTATATTTTATAAGAGAACATACAAAAATCACAGAAAAAAAAAGAACAATACAAAAATCTGTCACTAGTCACTGTTACAATAAAAGGAAATTTGAACGCAATACTGTATTAGTTGTTAGACACTGGTTATAAACTTATAAACCTAAAAATAATATTATAATATAAAATAATATAGGCAATATATTATATAGTCATAGTAAAAAATAATTATATTATAAGGTCAATTTTTCTTTTTTTTTGTGTCGGCAACGAGGGGTTATAATACTACGCTATATTATTTTATACTACAATATTATTTTTAGGTTTATACGGTTATACGTTTATAACTGTAGACACGTTTGAACCAGTGTGGCAGTGTCTAACAACTAATACAACATTGCATTCAAGTTTTCTTATATTGTAACATTGAGAGATTTTTGTATTTTGCCTCCCCTGAAAAATTATCCCAAATACGACACGGGTACTTATATACGATTACTGTGATCTCACTGTACGGTAAATACGTTAGGAGTAACCTATATCCTATAATATACTGTAGGTATAGAATTCGCATTAACACTGCCCAAATCTCGAAAAAAACGTACTGATGAACTCTTTAATAGTTTAATCGCACCACGGCAAGCAATAAAATTAGTTATTAATCGACTTCGGCGTTTACCCGACGAGCGGTCCTGTTCGGAAAACAATATAATATTAATATGTATTTACGTTTCCGTACACGGGTTTTAAATCGTTTGGCGTTCAACATCCGTCGGTCAGGTCCTGATTTACTAATTCGTGAGCCCTGTACAACTTACAATTTTGGGCCCCGAATTGTCCGTCTATATTTTCTTCAATGCTAAAATAAAAATATACGCATAATATATTTTTAAGCTAATGCTGTACTTATCCAATTAGTAATTAGTATATGAGTAGTTGGAGCATAATAGAATAAAATTGTATTGTTAAAAATATGATTATTAATTTTAATATTTATTCAATTAAACAAGTAACATAATTATTATGAAAAACACAAGCTTTTTTTAAAAATTAGTATTTTTAATTAAATAGGTATTATTACACTTATATACACTTAAATTGACAATGAGATTTTGACGATTTTGTTATCGTCAATGCTGTAGTTTTCAGAAATCCCTATTATACTTTTTACAAACTGTATAACCCAGCAAAATATTCAAGTAAAATTGTGTTTTCCCAAAATATTATGATAAAATAGTATATAATTAATTTTATGTGACCGAAGTCGGTGGGCCCCTTCATTGAAGAGTGGACCCAGTGCAAATGTCCCATTTATCCTTGCATAAATATAGCCCTGCGTCGGTACGGATAGTATGCGAGACGAATGCCGTTCGCGAAAAGATGGGGCTTATTTTTTGAAGCATCACTACAACACCAGAGGCGCAAACTAATTCAAATTATGGGGGGGGGACAAAACAAAATTACTCAATAACCACAACACTACTATACATACTGTTTTTGCACTATATACGGTTACATAAACTTTGTGTACTCACTACTCAGTGTCGTGTAAATAAATTTACAGCTCAAAATTCTAATAAAATCTACTATATTATATTATATAGGTTGTACCTAGCATATTTAAATGATTTTTTTTCATGGTATTCAACCCTTAAGATTGGTTTTGCAGTTGAATACATTTATATATATTGTGATAACAAATTTAGGTATATTATTGTGATGTATAGTTGCAAAAATATTTATTATATTTATTTATTTGTGCAGGCTTGAATGCTGTGACATCTTGAGTTACAAAATACATTTTGGATCGGTACATTAGTACTTGCATCGATTTTTGATACATTTTTCCAATAACACCTTATCAAGCCCTGTCCATCAGTCAAAAACAATTATACAACACTGTTTGTGACTACCACCAATTTCATTGTCTGGAATTATTACCATTTCTAAAATATTGTCTTCGCATAAAGTGAACTGATTCCGAGTGAAAAATTAAGGGCTGTTCTTATAATGTTTGGTTAAGTGTCGGTTAAGACTAACCGGTAAAATTCTGTCGGTAAACACATAAAAAATTCTGCCGGTTAGTGTGGAATGGCCTTAAGTGTGCCTGTGTACCATAACTGTGGTACATACCTAGTAATGGGTGGCCATCAATTTTACTTCGGTCGATTTCCAGAATTTTATTTTTCACAATTGACGTTCTCTCACTATTTAGATCAGCGGTTCTTAAACTATTTATTACGCGGACCCCTGATGAAGGACATTTTTAAATCGCGGACCACCTTATTAATTTTTAACCCACATGCTGTCCACAGCTGAAATCATTTATATTTTATACTATATATTTTATAGTGCCGCGGACCCCCGGCAAGAGTGTCGCGGACCCCTAGGGGACCGAGGATCACAGTTTAAAAACCGCTGATTTAGATTCTGAACGAAATGATAAATGTATTGATTTTACAATGATGTGTGTTTTTTTTGTTTTTGTGTTTGTGTACAGCATAACTAGTCGAAATAATGCTCCAATTTCAAACTTTGGGGGTGGTTTCCGATGGAAAAGCGAATATCCTTGGTGCATTACAGAGGTCAAACAGTGGTGTACTAACGGGGGGGAGTAAAGGGGTTTAACCCCCCCAGAAGTGAAACATGTGGTTATAAATGTATAATTTTTTTTTAGAATTACATTAATAACATTTTATACATAGGTATGCATAAATGGTAACCCCCCTCCAATAATGAATTCTGCATACGCCACTGAGGTCAAAAGTAAACATTTTCCAACAGTTAAAAAAAAAAATCGAGAAAAACAAAAAAAAAAAAAAAATGACAGAAAAACGAGAATTTTCACGCAAAACCAGTTTTCGACCAAACCAATTTTTTTATAATATGGTTGTAACTAAAAAACTAATCACTGTAAATACTTTAAATTTTCACCAACTGTTTATGTTACTGTTCTAAATACATGGCTAAATTTGCAAAATATTTTGACTTTTTTTGAGTTATTTATAGACAACTGAAGTTTTCAATTTTTATGAGAAATTTTTTTTGGAGTGTCGATAAAAAAATTTTGAATGACCAAAAAATTTTGAAACAAGGTTCCTTATGGGTTGTTCTTATTGTAGCTAAAAAAAATAGCGTTTATAGTTCAAATTTTTACGAAATCTGTCAAAAACGCGAAAATTTGCAAGTAATTTTGAAATTGAAAATCATAATTTTTTTGTGTTTATAACTAAGGATTAAAAATAGGTACAACATTAAGTTTTCCATAAGTTTTCCTTCAAGTAGCTATAGAGAAAACTCGAAGCAGTATTCTAGGAAAAATTTTAAGTGCGTTTGAATTTTAAATTTTTACGAAATAGCGTAAAGATAACGATTTTAAATAAGTATTTGTTTTTTATTCAAAAAGTATAAGTCGTCGATGCTTGAAAATTTTACCAGTAATTAAGATTGACATTTTCTTTACATGATTTAATTTTCAAAATATTTTGACTTTTTTTTGAGCTATTTATATAATTCCTGAATATTTGCAAACTATTTTGTAGGTGTAATTAATAAAAAATTTATATGAGTAGCTAAGAGTTGAAAATTTAATACCTACAAGGTTTTTCATAAGTTAAGCTTACAATAATTATAAAAGAACTTAAATTTTGGTGTATTCAGGCCATTAAAACATAAACCACCTATTTCACTAACCATTCGAAATGATATCCTAGGCTGACATCATCTTCGTTCAGAATCGTTTTTCGTTTACAATGATACCTATCGTTAGATTCAAATTTAACACTTTTTTCGCTTTTTTTTTGTTTATTCGTTTATTAGTCCTTGATGAGAGTATACATAACTGTAGAACAGTACGACCACTGGAAATAATATCCTAGGCTTCATCTTCGTTCAGAATCGGTTTTTGTATACAATGATAACTATCATTGGATTCAAATTTAACACTCTTACAATATATAATAATGATCCATTACGGCACATGATCCATACATAATGTACAGCAGAGCGTTACCCACTTACACGCTTTTTTGGCTTATTTTTGTAGTCCAATATGTGATTCTTCTCAATGTGATAAAATTACATACATTTAAATAGTCCTATTTTGATTTTGTATGCAACTGCTATCAAATAAAAAAGTTGATCGATTGATGCAGTTTTATATGATTTTAAATACTATTTAAAAATAATTATTAATATTGTGAAATTAAACAAATGGAAAATTTAGTTAGGTTACTAGTTTACGACACGCTAAATACTACCTATACTAGAAATTTACATTTTGCATAATGAATTATAATTTATATCATAATTTTTTAGATATAAATATCTTCGTGTACATAATAATCTGTGATCGAAATCGTTTTTCTTTATAAAAGCAGAAAAATATTAGTAGTGCCAAACTTGTTTAATAATATAATATTATTTTTGAACACAATTCTTTAATGAATACTAATTTTATGAAATAGCAAAGGTGACTTATTGTTAAATGACAGCTTTAAAGAACAATCGAAGATTTAATGTTAACAATATTGGACTGAACGTCTTTAATTTGTAATAAATTGTTTTCCATTAGGTACTCATTAGTCAAGTAAAAAAATAATTGTAAACAATTAAAATGATAATAAAATATTTATTAAGATTTGTAAACTAACATGAAAAAGTGTAGGTACCTACATAAATAATTTGAATCAAATAAAATAAAAATATATAATATATAAATAATACTAATTTATATTATGTTTTAATTATTATAATAATAATAATATTGCTAAATTTTGCACAAACTATTTCTAGGTTGTTAACTTTCATAAACTTTTTTGTTCACCATATTATATGACAGGTATAATAGTTAATAGTATATTTTTTAGAGATCAAAATATAACTACCACTATTAATGTAAAAGTAAAAAAAGTTGTAACATAACATAACCATGATCTTATAACATTTACCAATTAAATACAATATAAGATAGTTAATAATGTTTTATTAGTACTACTGATTTGATGGTGTTGAGTTACTATGTTTAATGTATACATATTAATACAATACTCCAATGGTTTTTATAAAACATAATTTAATAATTTTTTAACAATTTTCATTAGAATAAATTGTATAAAATAATAATCTTTAGTACAAATTAAGTGCCAAATGTGTTTAAAAATGTATAAAAATATTTTGAACATTGTTCATATACACTTAAGTTTAATATACTTTTGATATTAAGTTTCCCAAGTTGAAAAATTAGAATTTATATGATCAACTAAAATGGCAAATAAGATTTGGTTGGGTATGTATAGTATCTTAAGTGAATATTTCACACTACATATTTATTTTCTTTCATAACCAAATGCAGCACAATTTAAGTTTTACGATGCCAATTTTGGCATGTGTTCACTTGAATATTAAATTAAATTGACTTCTTATTAAACTTGTCGGAGATAGAATAAAGAGCCTTAAGAATTTATTTTATTTTTTAACGTTTAATGATAATATTTATATTACAGTGTTCTAGAAAATATTCTTTAATTTAAGTGTGATAATCACTCTAATATTAAAACTAACACAAGAATGGTCCCACAAAACAAATTTGCTATTTTTTCCACAAGTCAGATTAAAAGCAAATAGTATACTAATCTATATTTATATAATATAACACAATTATAACCCATCAATTCTTCTCACCTTAAACATCATTGTTTAAATTATTCTAAAGATGTTTTATTGTTATCCCCAAAAGGTTTGTTTTTTAAATTTTTAAAAATTTATACATCAGAACAATTATTAGTATTTTCAAACCAAATAAAATAAAATAAAAAATATATGAGTATGAAATTTGTATCTGTCTATAAGTTAATATAAATAAACATAATACAAATTGGCTCATTAACATTATGTTATTTTTTTAATATATGAAACACATTAAAATAAAAATTATAATTTTTTACAAATTAATGTAATATGTATATAATTTAACAAAATGCATGCTTAAAATCTTATTTATGTTGATGTTACATAAAATACATACATTAACATAAAACAATTAACTACAAAACAAATTATAAGTATCAATAGTCTTTTATCTATATAAACAATACTACTAAACATTTGAACATAAATAAATACTTAAATAGCAATACAACTAGTTAGGTTAGATCAAACCATGATCATAAAAATTAAAACAAATTAATCATACTAATTAGCCATATCAAATCAATCATTGCCTACAACATTTTACAATGATATTAATTTATAATATTAGGTATATATAATTAATATCATTAAAAATTTAATCTAAAATTAACTACATTAATAGACAGAACATTTTAAGTAAGTGATGTTCTATGTTCTATACTTTTAGTACATTTGGTTTTTCCTTTGCATTAGTATAAGTGTGGTATTATATGTGTTGAGCCACTATTAATCGTGTGAACTACTACGATGCTCTGTTTTTTAGTATAAGGCCACTAAAGCAGTTAAAAATACAGATATAAAACTCTAAAATTTAAGACAGTCTTGTTCTTTTTCAGAGATCAATAGCCTAATATAATACTTATAAAAAAAGGCCTAATTATGATAATTTAAGAGAAATTAAAAAACAATAGAAATAGTAGTTCGAATCACAGCCGAAAACATGAAATAAAACAATTTATTTTATATATTTATCCGTTTGAGGACATAGAAAGTAATTCTGAAAGTAAAAAAAAAAAAAAAAAAAAAAAATGTTAACATTTAACTAGTATAAATTATACTAAAAGTAAGTTATATAAAAGGACAATTGTATTTGAAATGATTAATTTCTTATACTAACTTTAAATGTTACACTTTTAGATTGAAAAAAATGTTTTAGCCAGTGGTACATAATTAAAATAATAAACGTTTACTACATTAACAATTTCAATTTTACATAAAAAACCACTAATTTTTGAATTTATAGAATATATTAAGAGTAATGCTGTTTGTTTGTTTTAATCACAAACATAAGCAAATTATATGACCAGATTTTGATAAATGTTTGAAAAGAAAAATAAAAAAAAATGTGTTCATTCAGAGAAGGTTTAATATTCAAGTATAAATTCACTGCTAAACTCAAATTTGTAAGATATACGATTAATTTTGTAATAAAAAGAAAAATTATTATGAATATAAGAGCTTGACTTTAAAATATCATTCATTTTGTTAATTATCATTTGATTGCTTATTCAAAGTCAGATGAAAACTATTGATGTTAGAAAGTAGACTTTTTTTAAACTATAATGACTAATTAAATAATGTATCAAAATATGTTTTGAATCAATATTATTATTATTTTGATATCTTGAGCATTTTAACTCCCAAATGTATAACAAGTTATTAGACATAAATACACTATTATCCAGTTTGTATAGTGATATTAATTGGAGGAAACAGGGAATTATACATTAAGAATAAAAAAATGTCCTATAATTGGTACATCAAAATACTTATCTATATTCCCTATTATTCTCTTAAAGTGTAAAAGTATAATAATTTTATACAATACAAAAAAAATGGCAGGTAATATTACATAATAAAATTATAAACTTAATACTAAAAATAAAAAATCTATCATAATATTTGCAGTCATTCTTTGAGTTAATAATTTTGCAAGACAATTATGTTGTCCCAATTCTTGGACAATTTACTTACTATAATACAGGTACAATCCAAAATATAAATTCTATTAAAAATAGTTATTTCTTTATAGTTGATAAATTAGAAAAAAAAACATAATTTTCATTCAATGTATCGCTTCTGTTTTTTTACAAATTTCTTTATACAAGTGTAAAAAAATAAAAAAAAATACATATTTGATTTAAATTTAAACATCAATGTTTCATAATGAAGCAATGCATCTTACTTTTTGTATGGTTAAGGATATTATGTACATGATACTAATTTAATTAATGAAAAATAGAATTCATTAATAAAAAATATTTGATTTGTACTATATTAAATAACCTAACTAATTTGCTATAAAGAAACTTAACTACCATATAAAATTAATCAACAATTAATGCTTAGGTGCTGGATACATACGTTGATTAGGATCTTCTGGATGGCAACCTATATCTTTTCCTTGAAGCCATAGTTCATACTTTTCAGGTTGTATACGTTTCACAAAAGTATCCATATTAATTTTTACAGTGTCTTTTGAACATCTACATAGTAGAGCTCTTTTCCCATATTCTACCCAACGAGGTAATGCAAAATTAGTGGATTCAGCCATATTAAAACCATGATTAAATCCAGCATGGTATCCATAAGGAAAAGTTATGATAAATTCTCCTTTTTCTTGAGTTATCTAAAACAAATATATAGAAACAAATAAAATATTTTAACAACATCTCATATTGTGAATCTATTACTTTGTCAAATGGAATACTATTATTTGCCAACAATTGAGGAGATATAAGAAACATTTTATGTCTAAGATATGCTGGACATGATGAATAATTTGCAGAAAAATAGCCATTAGCCAGTCTTTCAAAGCGTTGCCCATGTTCTGGCGGTATTGCATACCTGAAAAAAATTCATATACTAAAAATTGTTAATTAAAAAATGTACAAAAATTACCAAGACTTTGGACTTCCTTCATGGATATAGTTTATACTGTATAAGTCCATATCTTCAGTATGCCAAGCAAATGATGTTTTCCACATGCCAAAATAAAGATAAGCTGTGTTAACTCCATCAATTTGTATGCCATAATCTTGATTTACATAGTCCAATATTGTTCCCAACTTATTAATGTTCCATACCTTAATTTAGGAATACATATAATGATTATTAGATAAATATAAATTTAAAGATATTCCTATTGATGGAAATGTATTGAATACTTACATCTACATCACTGTCTGTAATGGATCCAGATACATCAGCACCATATATTGGAGATTTATAAACAATATTTTTCCAATACTTCCTTTCTAGGTCTGCGTAATCGAAATAATATGGTGTCTTGTATTTTGAAGATTGGGCCAATTCTATATATTCTTCTACTGTTATGGGTTTCTTAGGAATATTGTACTGTTGGTATACTCCTTGTTTACCTTGGACAGCCTAAAACAATATAATTAGTATAAATTAGTAGATAGGTAGTATTTTGCTACCTTGACTACCATCAAAAGCTAAGAATACCATACTCATACTAATTTTTTGTCTTTAATTATGGTTTTTACATGATTGGATTGTAGAAATGTTAATTACATTTTTTTTTTAAAAAAATTGGCTATGAATCATAATAATTATATA
>VUJU01005625.1:0-13050 GCA_009835225.1 Aphis craccivora
TATAATTCAATTAGAGCTAACGACTACGGAAATGAAATGATATTTGATAATATATTGTAATAATTGAAAAGTATAAAATATATGGTAATAAGTAAATTTATGTTACGACAAAATAAAATAGAATATTATAGTCTACTCAGTCACTAGTTTCATACTACATCTAGACATCTAGACTAATAACTATTCCAATATAACCAGTGAAGTTTAATTTTTTCGTCAGTGATTATATAATTTTAAATTTTAAAATGAATGAAAATTGGCGTTTTGGTAAAAAAGCACGTCTCAAGCTATGTGCACCACGGAAAAAACGTGAAAATCATGAAAAAGTAAAGAGGTAATTATAATACATTGAATTTTTTACGAACTAACGGTAAATAAAACGGGATTGTAAATTATAATTTTATTTTACTTTTATTAGTTATCAATATGTAAATTTAATATTTATACATACAGGCATATAGATAATTATTAGTATATATACCTATACAATTTTTTTTTAATTTTTTAAAATGTTATACTTATATATATTTTAAATACATTCTATAATTTTTTTTTATTTAAAAGAATGAACACCTTAATGATTCTTCGTCGTCAGTTTCGATTTTCCCTGAATTTGAAACTCCGATTAATGATCGAGCAGTAAGTGATGAAGTAAGTAATAATTTAACATTACCTTCATCGTCTTACGACGATGGAAGTGATCCGTGGAAAAATTTAGAAGGGCGAAGAATTGTTAATATGCGACATATTTTTAATTCAATTCAATTAATAAATCACAAAGGATTTGAATGTTCATTTCGGGATTTAGAGTTTTTAAAGGAAGGAAGAAAAGGATTTATTAGTACATTTTACTTCGCTTGTAAAATATGTGGCATAAAGGTTACAATTGACAGTGAAAAAGATAACAATGATATTAATATTAACATGGCCATAGTTTCGTCAATAGTCAATATTGGGCAAGGTTATTCTCAACTGGAAGAGTTAACTGCTACGTTGAATATGCCGAATATGTCAAATCGAATGTACCAAGAAACGCATACCAATATTTTTAATCATTTCAATGACATTGCTTGGAAAGAAATGTTATTGGATGGTAAGGAGGAGGCTAAATTAGCGATTGAAAATGGAGAAGTCGATTACCTAGGTAGACCAAAGATAGCTGTTATTGCTGATGGAGCATGGAGTAAACGATCATACCGTACTAAATATAATGCTTTATCCGGAGTTGTAAGTACTAATAGTACCTATATCTATATCTTTTTTTGAATAATAAATTACGGGTAATAACTTGTATGTTATTGGTTTATCTAAGATAGGTTTACCAAATAATTATTAATATAATTTTAAATTAATTTGAACCAGGCTTGTATAATTGGAGCTAGGACAAAAAAATGTTGTTTTGTGGAGTTCGCAATAAATATTGTTGCATATGTCAAGTGTCGGAGAAAAAGAATCATTACAGATAACTGACCATTTATGTTTTAAAAATTGGAGTGCTCCTTCTACTGCAATGGAAGCAGATATTATAGTAGAGGGATTTAAACAAAGTGTGTCAATGCATAATCTAATATATTCACAGTTAATTGGTAAGAAAAATAATTTGAATTAGTTTAATTTAACAGTTATTAGTGTTATTACCTACTGATTTTTTTTTTTTAATTGTACGTCTACCTATTATAATTTAAAATATATATAAATAGGAACTATTTTATAGGACTGATAAATTTATTGAATTTACTTTTTTTTCTTCAAAATAATAGGGAGTGGGAATAAAAAAATTGGTAGGTAGAGAAAAACAATTTTTTTACGCAAAATCAGTTTTGACAAAATGGTTTTTATTAGTATACCTAAGTACCTAATTGAATACATAAATTTTCACCGTATGTATGAGAATATAATATAATGTAATATAATAATACAATATAATGTATCAGAATTATATGCTTTTTATTTATGCTTATTTATTAATATTATACATCATTTAGGAGACGGTGATAGCAGTGTAATGAAGCGATTAAGAATAGAAAAACCATATGGTCCGAATTTCGTAATAAAAAAGGTTGAATGTACCAATCACTTATTGCGAAATTATATAAATCGAATGAGGGGTATAAGTATTAAAAGAAAAAACGATAAAGGTGATGTTATACTAGGCTGCTATCGTAAAGCTGTTCAAGATAGATTACTTAGGTAATGCGCATATTTTTATTTTTTATTTATTTTTATTATATTGTGCATATATTAGTAACTATACGTCTATACCTATAATAGACTTAAGCATACTATAATAGATTAATATTATTACATTTTTACTTCATAATTAAATTTACTTATAGGCTTCGATATGCAGTGACAGAAGCAATCAAGTATAGAAAACAGCATCTTAGTAATAAACCATATAAGGAAATATTAACTCTTTTAAAAAGTGATTTGACTAATGGACCATTTCATGAATTTGGATATCACAGTAATTGTAAATCCTATTATTGTAAGGGGAGTAAAGAAGGTAATATAATACATTATAATTTTAACGATTTAAAAATATTTAAATTTATTTACGTATAGTACCGTTTCCTCATATTTATGAATATAATATAACATATATATTATATATGTGTGTGTGTTAAAGGAGAAGAAAACCTAGTTCCGGCACTTTCAAGTCTAGGTGTTTGGGATGACATTACCAAAGCTCGAAATCTTATGTCTTACTACGCAGAAAGCTTGTTACTTAATCACAACAACAACGCAGCTGAACTATACAATTCAATATTGACTAAATTTATAGGAGGAAAACGGGTAAACTTTTCGTTAAAAGGTTCATACCAACTTAAGTGTAATGCTGCAGTTATGGCTTATAATGCTGGATCAAATCGTTTTTCATTATTTAATAAGCACGTTACAAATAAAAGCCCAGGGAAATATACTAAAATGTTTATAAAAAAAATATCAAAAAACAGCAAACCTCCCGTAAAATACGACGTCAACTTTATTCTGCGATACCTAAAAATAAGCCAAAAATTTCTTACGTTGGACCTGACGAGAACTATGGGAACGTTTCAAATAGTTTAACACACTTAACAATTGAAGAAAAATAAAAAATAAAAAATGATTTATTAAAAAAGCTACAAATAGATAAAAATGAAATTCGTGATCTAGAAAAAAGAACAGTAAGACAAAACCAATGTGAAGAATGGCATTTAGAAAGAAAAAAAGTGGGTAAGTGGGTACCGCTCTGCTTACATTAGGTGCCGTGTGGATCAATATTTTATATTATAGGAGGGTTAAATTTGAATCCAATGATAATTATCATTGTATACGAAAAACGAATGAAGATGATTTGACAGCCTAGGATATAATTTTCAGTGGTTGGTGAAAACGGTGGTTTATGCTTTAATAGCCTGAATACACCAAAATTTAAGTTCTTTTATAATTATTGTAGGTAAGCTAAACTTATGCGAAACCTTGTATTAAATTTTCAACTCTTAGCTACTTATACAAAATTTTTATGATTTATACCTACGAAATAATTTACAAATATTTAGGATTTTGACAACAACAAAAAATTGTGCCTATGTATACATATATACATTATATTATATATTTATTATTATTATTATATTTTGTATGTATATAATCTTATAATTTTTTAATCACTTTAAGAATAACTTATGAGGAACTTTGCATTAATTTTTCTAGTATTTTGATATTGCCAAAAAATTTTTATCGAAACTTCAAAAAAAACTTTTCAGCAAAATTGAGTAAATAATTTAGCAACTAATTTTGAAGTTGAAAAATCATAAAATTTTTTTTGTTAATACTAAGGATTAAAAATACAACACTAAGTTTTCCATAAGTTTTCCTTCAAATATCTATGGAGAAAAATCAAAGTATCATTATAGGAAAAATTTTAAGCGCGTTTGAATTTTAAATTTTTACGAAATAGCGTAACGATAACGAATTATCCTCAAATGATTTTAAATATTTGTTATTTTTCAAAAAGTATAAGTCATAGATACTTGAAAATTTTACCAGTTATTTAGATTGGCGTTTTCTTTACGTGATTTAATTTTCAAAATATATTGACTTTTTTGCGCTATTTATAGACAGCTAAAATTTTTAATTTTTCTGAAAAATATGTTTTGAAGTGTCAATAAAATTTTTTTGGCCCAATCAAAATACTTGAAAATTTAATACAAAGTTCTTCATAAGTTATTGTTATAGTGATTAAAAATTATAAGAATACAGAGCCACAATTTTTTTTTTTATTAGCATTTGAAGTTCAAATATTGACATAAATTCGTCAAATTCTTGAATATTTATAAATTATTTTGTAGGTATAATTCATAAAAAATTTTGTACAAGTAGCTAAGATTTTGAAATGTAATACAAGATTTTCCATAAGTTTAGCTAATAAGAATTATAAAAAAACTTAAATTTTGATGTATTCAGGCCATTCAAACATAAACCACCTTTTTCACCAACCACTGAAAATTATATCCTAGGCTGACAAATCATCTTCGTTCAGTATCGTTTTTCGTATACAATGATAATTATCATTGGATTCAAATTTAACCCTCCTATAATGTATAATAGTGATCCACACGGCACCTAATGAACAGCAGAGCGGTACCCACTTTCCCGCTTTTTTTTTTGTGTATCTATGTACAGCATAAGTTATCGAAATAATGCTTCAATTTCAAACTTCGGGGGAGGTTTCTGATGACAAAGTGAATATCTTTGGTGCATTATAAAGGTCGAAAATAAACAGTTTTCAAAAAAATCGAAAAAAACAAAAAAAGGTAACGGAAAAACGAGAATTTTTACGCAACACAAGTTGTCGACCTAATCGATTTTTTATATGATTGTACCTAGCTCAAAAACTAATTACTGTAAATACTTGAAATTTTCACCAAGTATTTATGTTAAAGTTAAATTTTCAATATAGTTTGATATCTTTGAGCTATTTATTGGCAACTGAAATTTTCAATTTTTCTGAGAATTTTTTTTTGAAGTGTCGATAAAAAAATATTTGATGTCTAAAAACACTTAAAAATTTAATACAAGGTTTTTATGAGTTGTTATTATTTAGGTAAAAAAAAAAATCAAAAATCGTAAGTTACAATTTTTTTTATAAGCGTTTATAGTTCCAATTTTTACGAAATATGTTAAAAGTAATTTTGAAGCTGAATAATCATAAAATCTTTTTTGTTTATATATATAAGGATAAAAAATTCAACATTAAGTTTTCTATAAGTTTTCCTTCAAGTAATAATAGAGGATACTCAAAGCATCACTGTAGAAAAAATTATAAGTGCATTTGAATTTTAAATTTTTACAAAATTGTGTAATGATAATAATTTACCCTAAAACTATTTTAAATATTTGTTATTATTCAAAAAGTATAAGTCATAGATACTTGAAAATTTTACCAGTTATTTAGATTGACATTTTATTTACATGATTTAGTTTTCACAATGTTTCGCTTATTTTAATGCTATTTATAGGTATTTGAAAAATTCGTTTTTGTTTATTTATTATTTTTTTGTTTTTTATAAATATTGATAAAGTTTTTTGGCTATGTCAAATTACTTGAAAATTTAATTCTAAGTTCGTCATAAGTTATTCTTATATTGATTCAAAAATTATAAAAATACATATTAAGCACAATATTTTTTTTATTGGCATTTGAAGTTCAAATATTAATAAAAATTCGTCAAAATCATGAATATTTGCAAATTGCTTTGTAGGTATAATTCATACAATTTTTTTTTATGAGTAGCTATAAGAGTTGAAAATTGTATACAAGATTTTCCATAAGTTTAGCTTACAATATTTATAAAAGAACTTACATTTTGGTTTATTCACCCTATTAAAACATAAACCACCTTTTATATCAACTACTGGAAATTATATCCTAGGTTGAGAAATCTTCTCCGTTTTTGTTTTGCGTATATAGTAATACCTATCATTATTGGATTCAAGTTTAACTCTCCTATAATATATAATAGTGATCCACATGGCACCTAATGTACAGCACAGTGGTATCTTCTTTTTAAATTTATTTATGCAGCTATACATTTTTATCTGAAATTAATTAAAAGCAATCTCCTAATAACTTGATATAATGTTGAACATTTTTGAGAGCTTGCAATAAGAGTTTCGTTTTAAATACAAAACAAATAATATTTTAAATTAAAATAATAAAAATTACTTTATAGTGTACATGATTAAATGCTGAATATTTTTTGAGGATTTACAAATATGTTTGTTTAAATAAATTAATACAGCTGTAATTTTCTATAGTTTTGCTTATTGAAATCCATTAATACGTATAAATTAAAGTTTTCAGTCCTTTTAGACTTAAACACCCAATAAATCCAAGTTAAAAAGTTGGCTATGTTTCATTTATGGCCTTTGAGGACTTTCAAGTCGGGTCAAGCTGGACAATTTCGATTCGCAAACTGCTAAAGTATATTCAAATACTTTAACTACTATACTATCATTTCCAAGAAGCTTTGAATGCTTTACGTTGTAGACAAAGATCTAACAAAAAATAATTATAAGATATATTATTTTCTTTTAAATAGTTTTTTTTTACAGACATTTTTTCTTGTTTTGGAGGAATTTTAATTCTAGGAACTTTAAATATTTTAAAATCATTGTATCATTCGTAAAATATGTTAGAAACAGCTTAAATAAAATTCAATTCTACTACATCAACTTCTTACATTTACA
The DNA here is from genome assembly GCA_009835225.1 of Aphis craccivora. Classification (NCBI taxonomy): domain Eukaryota; kingdom Metazoa; phylum Arthropoda; class Insecta; order Hemiptera; family Aphididae; genus Aphis; species Aphis craccivora. Next base: position 6,736 of record VUJU01005625.1, read on the forward strand.
GTACTTCTACTAACCAATAAAATTATCAAACAATAAAATGCTTACTAATTACTTAGTATAGGTACCACTTAACCATATCATACTATTCAAATACATATATAATTACTTGTTGATGTAGTAATTAGGTACATCCTTATATCCTTGCTATCCCAGTGGTTACGCACCTGGTTATCCTGTAAGCTGACAAATACGGAATATTTAAAATAATATGATTAAAAATAAATAGTTTTTCCAAACAATTTAATTTGTTCAAGGTTGACAAATGAGTGTTTAACAAACTAAAATGTACTTCACAAAAACAGAATTTACTGACAGAAAATGTATTTTGCTCTCGCAATAATTTATCGATCAATAGAATAACACTATCTGCAGTATACAGGAAGCGTAATTTCATTAAATAAATTTTTATGAATAGCAATTTGTATCAATGTGGTATACCCTTAATGTATTAAGTTTGATTTTCAACTAAAATATAACATTGATGTTTTCATAGGATTGGTCGTCCGGCAGTATACTTATTAATTTTTTCTCTTTGTTTGACATGTCGCAATAACGGTGAGTACTTATGTAATATTATAATAAATAATATGCTTGCACGCATAAATGTCCCAGAGCCCGGCCAAGATAAACCGGCACCCTTCTACCCCTCTATCTCGACTATTCAACCTAAAGATTTTAATCACTGCAAGTACACCAAAAGTCAATTAAATAATCAGTTTTTCTTATATACATATAATTTTAGAGGCATTTAGCGTGGGGTAAAGAGTGTCATATCACCAGTCCCCTGGAGTGTTCAGACCATTATCGTTAGCGCATGAACACCCCTTACTACCCAAGTTCTCAAAGGTTTTACCGACCGACAATCGTTTATATTAATTATCGGGTTGGTACCATTAAGGAAGAACGAGTAATCGGCCTCTGCGTGGTGCATTTAAGTGTCGTACATTTCGCCGACGTTTAAAGACCAGCGCGTTCTGAAAATCGATATCACAAAAACCACTGCACCCAGCAGTATCGAATTTCATAGAATTGTTTTTTTTTAAATTTTTCATATTATAATAGGTACCGATTGAATATTTTTCAGAAAAAGTATTAACGATTTTGTCCTTATAAATCAAAATAATAATAATAATCCGTAGTACAAATCAATACGAAATTAATTGTTTGTTACGATTTAATTTCATAAAGCTTAATAAAGGTAGGCCAATATTTTTTTAATAATAATAATTTCATAAAATACAAATTATTTTGTAGTAAAAAATGTATAGAATTTTCAATTTGTATAGCTAAGGTATGAAAATTTAATATTAAATTAATTAAATTATTATTATTATTATTATTTATTATTTATTTATTTTAGATTCTGAGCTAAGCGATGAATGTATTGATTTTACAATGTTATGTGTGTTTTTTTTTTGTGTCTGTGTACACGAGAACGTGTCAAAATAATGCTTTAATTTCAAAGTTTGGGGGTGGTTTCCGAGAGGTTAGGTTAAAAATGAATCTAGTTAGTGCATTGGGAGATCATTTTTTGAATTTCCCTGCAATAGTTTTCAAAAGCATCGGAAAAAACAAACTAAGGAAAAACGGAAATTTTTACGCAAAAGCAATTTTCGACTAAATAGATTTTTTTATATGGTTGTAATTCAAAAACTTATCACTGTAAATACTTAAAATTTTCTCCAAATTTTTATGTCAGTGTTACCTATATATAGTTAAATTTTTGACTTTTTTTGAGTTATTTACAGACCAGTGAAATTTTTGATTTTTTTCATTAACACTCCTTTTGGATGATATTTAATGAAATTTAATACAAGGTTCCTTATAAATTATTCTTATTGTGGCTAAAAAAAATTAAAAATCGTTATTCACAATTTTTTTTTTATAAGCGTTTATAGTTCAAATTTTTACGAAATCTGTTGAAAACGCGAAAATTTGAAAGTTGAAAAATCATAAAATTTTTTTTGTAAATACTAAGGATTAAAAATACAACACTAAGTTTTCCATAAGTTTTTCTTCAAATATCTATAGAGAAAACTCGAAGCATCATTATAGGAAAAATTTTAAGTGCGTTTGAATTTTAAATTTTTACGAAATAGCGTAACGATAACGAATTATCCTCAAACGATTTTAAATATTTGTTACTATTCATAAAGTATAAGTCGTAGATACTTGCAAATTTTACCAGTTATTTAGATTGGCGTTTACTTTACGTGATTTAATTTTCAAAATATATTGACTTTTTTGCGCTATTTATAGACAGCTGAAATTTTTAATTTTTCTGAAAAATTTGTTTTGAAGTGTCGATAAAACTTTTTTGGCCCTATCAAAATACTTGAAAATTTAATTCAAAGTTCCTCATAAGTTATTCTTATAGTGATTAAAAATTTATAAGAATACATAGGCGCAATTTTTTTTTTATTAGCATTTGATGTTCAAATATTGACATAAATTCGTCAAATTCTTGAATATTTATAAATTATTTTTTTAGGTATAATTCATAAAAATGTTTGTATAAGTAGCTATGAGTTGAAAATTGAATATAAGGTTTTTCATAAGTTTAGCCTACAATAGTTATAAAAGAACTTACATTTTGGTGTATTCAGGCTATTAAAACATAAACCACCTTTTTCACTAACCACTGGAAATTATATCTTTGGCTGAAAAATCATCTTTGTTCAGAATCGTTTTTCGTACACAACGATAATTACCATTGGATTCAAATTATATATATATAATATATACCTATATATAGGTATAATAATGATCCATACGGCACCTAATGTACAGCAGAGCGGTACCCACTTACCCACTTTTTTTATTATTGTTATTTTATTATTTATTTATTTAATTTTATATTCCTCATAAATCATAATAGTATTTCATACTAGAACAATTCTTCTTAAAAATATACAAACATAATTATTTTTTTATATAATTTATTACCTAATGTTATTATTACTTATATATGTTAAATACAAAGTCCGAAATTGTACATTTCGCAATTTGTACAGAGATTTTTATACACATTGCGAATTGTACTATGTTACTGTACAAAGTAACTAGATTGTACAAGTTACTTTATACAATTCACGTTGTGTAGGTACAATAATCACTGTACACATTGTGATATATATAAAATAAAATACGTAAAACTATAATATAACGGTTATGTTAATAAATTTCAATTTTTTGTATAAAATAAAAGACGTGAATCTATAAAAAGAGTATATTAATATCGTCTCTTATAGTTGTGTATTGTTTTTCCCACGTTATGTGAAATCAAACATATCAGTATAGGTATAATGCAATAAAAATGATTAAAAATTAAAATTATAAAATAATTATTAAAATAAAGTTTATCTAAACGACTTTACGATACAGTCGTTCAAAAATATAATACAGATCCTAGTACAAGTTAGTGCGTTGTATACGAAGCATTGCTATAATATTTCAATTTATAATAGTGTGATAATAGAACCGGGGAAAATGAGTGAAGTTGAAAATAATTTTAATTTTAAAAGTTTGTTTGACGAAAAAATTAAAAATATTAATGTAAGTGCAAATTCAATGACCATAGATGATGAAGAAACTTACAAAAAATTAATAAATGAGGTACTTGAAACTAAAAGTCGAAAACATAAGACTTCATTAGACTACAGATGATTCGCTAATCGCTACGATATTATTGAAGTAGGTAGGTGAAGTTAATAAATTAATTTTTCTATTGAATCAAACAGAAAATAATGCAGTTAAATACTATTTACATAACGATGAAATGTATGTTGTTATGGAAAAGTCACATAAAGAAACAGAGCATGGTGGACTTCATAAAATGATTACATTAATATATCACGTCCTGTTATTTAATTATACATAAACAATTGTGTAACGTGTTTAAAAAAAAGAGTTTCAAAAAAAAAGAGGATTAGTTGTTAAACCTATAGTATATAATGAAGTCAATGCGCGTGGACAGGTTGATTTAATTGATATGGAGTCATGCAATTATGGTGGGTACAAATTTATATTAAATTACCAGGACCATTTATCAAAATGTGTAACGTTGCGTGCTCTTAAAACAAAAATTGCAGCTGAAGTAACAAATAATTTAATTGATATATTTTGTAGTTTTGGAGCACCTTCAATTCTTCAGTCAAACAATGGCCGAGAGTTCGTTAATTGTATAATTGATGAATTAAAATATACGTGGCCACAACTTAGGATTGTACATGGGAAACCTCGCCACTCTCAGAGTCAAGGAAGTGTTGAAAGGGCAAACAGCAAGATGTGCATGATATTTTAAGGGCGTGAATGTCGGATAACAAATCAAATAAATAAAGTGAAGGTCTTCGATTTTGCCAGTTTCAAAAAAATAGTAGCTATCACTCTGGTATTAAACAATCACAATTTTAGGTATTATTCGACAGAAAAGCACAACTTGGCCTCACTTCTCGTGCTCTACCTGAGAATATACCCAAACCATTAAATTCTGAGAATGATTTACAACAAGCAATTTCTTCTTTAGAATCAGTTAATAATAAATTAACCGAAAAAGAAGTAAGTGAAGAAATATTTTAGAGCAGACTTCAACTTCAAGTGAATCGGTTTTAGAAGACATTAAAATTGTGCAAGATACAATAAAAAAAAAGTGGGTAAGTGGGTACCGCTCTGCTGTACATTAGGAGCCGTGTGGATCACTATTTTATTTTTTAAGAGGGTTAAATTTGAATCCAATGATAATTATCATTGTATACGAAAAACGATTCTGAACGGAGATGATTTGTCAGCCTAGGATATAATTAAACGGTGGTTTATGCTTTAATAGCCTGAATACACCAAAATTTAAGTTCTTTTATAATTATTGTAGGCTAAACTTATGAAAAACCTTATATTCAATTTTTCAACTCATAGCTACTTATGCAAACATTTTTATGAATTATACCTAAAAAATCATTTATAAATATTCAAGAATTTGACGAATTTATGTCAATATTTGAACTTCAAATGCTAATAAAAAAAAAAATTGTGGCTATGTATTCTTATAATTTTTAATCACTATAAGAATAGCTTATAAAGAACTTTGTATTAAATTTTCAAGTATTTTGATAGGGCCAAAAAAGTTTTATCGACACTTCAAAACAAATTTTTCAGAAAAATTAAAAATTTTAGCTGTCTATAAATAGCGCAAAAAAGTCAATATATTTTGAAAATTAAATCACGTAAAGTAAACGCCAATCTAAATAACTGGTAAAATTTGCAAGTATCTATGACTTATACTTTATGAATAGTAACAAATATTTAAAATTGTTTGAGGATAAATCGTGACGTTACGCTATTTCCTACAAATTTTAAAGTCAAACGCGCTTAAAATTTTTCCTATAATGATGATTCGAGTTTTCTCTATAGATACTCGAAAGAAACCTTATGGAAAACTTAGTGTTGTATTTTTAATTCTTAGTTATTAAAACAAAAAATTTTATGATGTTTCAACTTTAAAATTACTTGCAAATTTTCGCGTTTTCGACAGATTTCATAAAAATTTGAACTATAAACGCTTATAAAAAAAAAAAATTGTGACAAGCGATTTTTAATTTTTTTTAATTGCATTTAGAATAACTCATAAGGAACCTTGTAATAAATTTTCAAAACTTTTTGGTCATCCAAAATTTTTTTATCGACACTTCAAAAAAAATTTCTCAAAAAAATCGAAAATTTCTGTGGTCTATAAATAACTCAAAAAAAGTCAAAATTTTTTATAAATTTAACTGTATATAGATAACACTGACATAAATATTTGGTGAAAATTTCAAGAATTTACAGTGATTAGTTTTTGAATTACAGCCATATAAAAAAATCGATTTGGTCGAAAATTTGTTTTGCGTAAAATTTCCCATTTTTCCTTAATTTTTTTTGGTTTTTCCCGGTGCTTTTAAAAACTATTGGGAAATTCAAAAAATGATCTCCTCAATGCACCAACTAGATTCGTTTTGTTACGGAAACCACCCCCATAGTTTGAAATTGAAGAATTATTTTGACACTTTCTCGTGTACACAGACACAAAAAAAAAACACACACAACATTGTTAAATCAATACATTCATTGCTCCGCTCAGAATCTTAAAAGTAAAAAACTAGCAGTAAGTTCATTACATCACCAAGCAAAACGAATGAAAGCTGATATTATCTTAATATATCCAGTCGTTTCAATTGGTACAAATGTAATGTTACCTATACCAGATGTAGATAGAAGTAAAGGAGATTCAAGAAATATCATAGGTAATACATTATTTTATATTTGTAAATAATTATCATATTA
>VUJU01005626.1:0-13050 GCA_009835225.1 Aphis craccivora
CGCCGGTAACGGTCATCGGTAGTGTTGCCAACATTGCGGCTGCCGGCGCGCAGTGTCCACGAACATGGTCACTGCGGCGGACGGTCGAGCGCGACCACCGACGGCGGCAATTCGACTATCACACGGATCGAACATACTCCCCCTTGCAAGTTCCAGCTAACTTGGAATAAGAAGTTCGATCTGTTCTGGATGATGTTGGATCTGGAAGCATGGAACGGAACAGATGAGCGGTTGAACAGAGCAGTTGAGCGGTTGAATGGAGCAGATGAGCGGTTGAACGGAGCAGTTGAGCGGTTGAACGGAGCAGTTGAGCGGTTGAACGGAGCAGTTGAGCGGTTGAACGGAGCAGTTGAACGGTTGAACGGAGCAGTTGAGCGGTTGAACGGAGCAGTTGAGCGGTTGAACGGAGCGGTGGTCGGCTTTTACAAAGGGACAACGGCTTTAACATTATTTTTTTACATATAACAAATCAATTTATTAGGTAGCATCACCCTGAGCTACGGCCTTAGCCGAACAAAAAACAACAATATTTAACATAGCATACAAAATTAAGCATCAGACTTTAATTACAATATTTTCTTTTTTCATCGTTAAAACATAAAATAAAAATTAAATTGATAAAAAAAAAAAAAAAAAATAAAATAAAAAATAAAATAAAACAATAAAAAATTACCGTACCCCACTGGGTCCAGAGGTAGAGCGACCGGCATGACATGTGGAAGCAGGCGCGATGGCTGATAGAAACAATTAATTACAATTTATAACGCATAATGATCCCAGTCGTGGCGGCCGAGTATAAAAATGAGAAGGGATCTAGTGTACGGCGCTCATCTAATTAATACTTAACGTGTCCTACAAATCTGTAGGTAAAGGTACTAACTTCACAACTGGTCTAGTGAACACTCCCTGGCTGGTTTTTACCTTTGCCACCCGCACTATCTGATCTGTGCCCGGGTACACCTCAATCACTCTACCCAAAGGCCAAGTAAGAGGGGGGGTGTCGCTAATTTTAACTACCACCATATTACCAACTTCAACGTTGTTGCTATTTTTAGTCCACTTTCCACGAACTTGGAGAGTATTTAGATATTCCTGAGACCAACGTCGCCAAAAGAACTGGAACGACTGCTGGAGGAGCTTCCAGCGAGTCTGCAGTCCCGATCGCGCACTGTTAATCACAGGTTCGGGAATCGACATCAAAGGACGACCCACCAAGAAATGACCGGGTGTTAAACATTCCAAGTCATTTGGATCCGAAGATGCTGGTACCAGAGGTCGTGAATTCAAGGCAGCCTCCACTCGGCACAACACAGTGGTGAACTCTTCTAACGTCCAGACTTGTGAGTTCATGGCACGAATAAGCAGTGACTTGGCCGATTTCACGGCGGCTTCCCAAATTCCTCCAAAATGGGGAGCACCAGGAGGGTTGAAGTGCCACTCGCATGCAATATGACCCGATAACTGATCCCTATTATCCGGATGATTGACCATTCGACGCAGCTGCCTCGCTGCCCCGACAAAATTGGTGCCACAGTCCGAATAGATCGACGACGGTAGACCACGACGAGCCACAAATCTATCTAGCGTTAATCGGAAAGCCTCGGTTGACAGAGCAGATACTGGTTCCAAGTGCACCGCCTTGGTGGACATACAAACGAATACAGCGATGTATACCTTCACGATACGCGCTTTGCGCAGGCTGAGTTCCTTCATTTGCAAAGGACCTGCATAATCTATACCAACTACCGAAAAGGGGTGTGCTTCCTGGACGCGAAACCTAGGCAGATCAGCCATCATGGGTTGAGGATTTATGGGCTTGATCCTTGTGCATATAATGCACCTGCGAATCACTCGATGGACCACAAGGCGAATGCCAACGACCCAAAAACGCCTCTGAACAAGTGCGGTAATTAGCCGCGGACCGGCATGACACGCGTAGCTATGCCAATGGCGAGTAACGAGCACTGCCAAGTGAGCTTCCTTTGGTATGAGCATCGGATGCCTCCGACATTCGGACCAATTTGTGTTTTGAAGGCGACCTCCTACACGGACTACCCCAAGGGGGTCCAAAAACGGAGAGAGGCGAGCGATCCCCTTACGCTGAACTTCCTCACCACGTGTTAAATTACTGATGACCTCACGGAAAAAGTAGCCCTGTGCACTTTTCACGACAGTGATTAGAGCAGCGTCTAGCTCGGACTGCTTCAGGAACCCGGTTTCGACGTCCATCTTACGACTCCTCAAAATGAAACGGCGAAGTCGAGCTACTACCCGGATCATATGATCAAAAGAGGAAAACCGAACATACCATTCTTCTGGTGTATGGCTTTGCGCCACTACACACACTGGCTGCACTTCCGGCAGCTGATCCAGAGTTAACTTGCTAACTCTCGTTGGCCAACTGTCGGCACTCGATAACAGAAAGTCCGGTCCCTTCCAATACAATGTCGCGTTCTTGAGTTCAGACGGGCGAAGTCCCCGAGAAGCACAATCTGCCGGGTTGTTTTCCGACCGAACGTGTAACCACTGGCAAACAGGAATGGTGATTTGAATTAGGAAGATACGGTTAGACACGAAGGTCTTAAACGAGGTATGGTTGTTGCCCAACCATGAAAGCACAATGGTCGAATCCGACCATGCGAAGACCTTTGAAATCTCTATCTGGGGCTCCAGAGCGCGTTTAATTCTTCCCAGCCACAGAGCAAGTAGCACCGCTCCACTCAATTCGAGCCGTGGGATTGAGGAGGTTTTCAATGGAGCCAACTTCGTTTTGGACCCAAGAAGGTAGATACCAACACTTCCTGATCTTGTCGTGACACGAAGGTAAGCGACCGCAGCATACCCTTTCGAAGACGCGTCAGAAAACCCGCACAAAACGTAGCTATATCCAGTGGAGCAGCCGATATAGCGTGGAATCTTAATTTCGGCAAGCCAACCTAAGGAATGGTAAAAATCACACCAATCGTCAGCTATATCCGATGGCAGTTGATCGTCCCAACCAATCTGAGCGACCCACACGCGTTGCATGATTGACTTGGCCAAGAATGTTGCTGGCGCCAACAGTCCTAACGGGTCAAAAATTCTGGCGATCATGGATAACACTCCACGTTTGGTAGGAATCATCTTGAAATTGTTAATGCTGAAGGAGAAATAATCTTCATCGTGATTCCATCGCATCCCCAATACGTATGTAGCATCATTTTGCTCAAATGCTAGCGGATGCCCAGAGCAATCTTCAGGACGTAGGTGTTCCAGTAATTCTGGAGTATTGCTCGCCCATTTCTTCAACTCTAATCCGGACCTGGCGAGAGTGTTGATTAGGTTCAGTTGAAACGTTTTCGCAACTTCTAACGACTCCGCACCCACACATATGTCATCCATATAAGTTTGATGGCGCAGAGCTCTGTTCACATCTGGAAAATTTTCACATTCCGTGTCGGCGATGTGGCGGAGAACCCTCAGGGCTAAATAGGGCGCACAGTTTACCCCATACGTAACGGTATTAAGTGTATATTCCCTAAGCGATGCTTGTGGCGAATCTCTCCACAAGATGTGTTGGTAGCCCCGGTATTGAGGCAACACCTCGATCTGACGGTACATTTTGCATATGTCAGTAGTGAAAGCCACTTTGTGTACACGGAAACCAAACAGAACATCCACGATGTCTTGCTGCAGTTTCGGCCCGACTAATAGACATTCGTTGAGAGAGACACCTGAATGGCACTTCGCCGACGCGTCAAACACCACTCTCAATTTGACGCTGTCCCCTTCGGACTTCTGAATCGCATGATGGGGAATAAAGTATTGACCGGGTCCTTCAGCGAGAGACATATGACCTAGGCTCTCATAATCGAGCATGAACTTGCGGTATGCAATGTAAAGAACTTCATCGGCTGATAATTTTCTCTCCAGTTGCAGGAATCTGTTTAACGCCACTTGTCGTGAACCCGGAAAATCTTCAACTGGATGGCCGGTGCGGAAGGGAAGAGGTACTGCGAACCGACCTCGGGAATCCCTGCGCAACTCTGAATTGAACAGTTCTTCACACAATCCGTCTTCGGTGAACTGAGGCGGAGCAGCCTCAGGTTCCTCCATACTCCAAAATCTTTCCATGATGGATTCCATGGACGATACCAGCGACACCAACATGGCTTGTGCGCCAATATCTGGGTGCTCCTGAACTGGACCAATCAGCACCCAACCAAATACCGAACTGTAAACGGAAGGGAAACCTGGACCCAGCGAGCTACACTCGTTCTTCCATACTTGAGGGAATATATCCGCGCCAATGAGCATCTCGACTGGAGCCGGCTCATCGAAGCGTGGGTCGGCCAAGGTCAGATGGCTGCATTTGGCTCGTACCTGAGCTGGCAGTTGTCGAGCTGGCATATCTGACGTAATGGTAGATAGTACCCAAGGCTTGACCTTGATAGCTGGAGTAGGCTTATCTCTTGGCTGGATCGTCAGCTGTACAATGCCCTGCACATCCGGAACCTTCTGGCCGGACAGACCAGTTACCGGTACTGTCCATCGCGAGGGCTGTAGTCCCAATCGATTACAGCAAGCCGCTGTGATTGCGCTGATCTGCGAGGCCGAATCAATTAGGGCACGCACGGTCTGGTAACTTCCAATGGTATCTCGTACATGTACCAAAGCGGTCCCGAGCAAGACCGTTGGAGCTTGATGGCGGCTTAACATAGCAGCCGGAGGGGCGGACCTCGACGGTTCCTGATCTCGATGTAGTAGCGCATGATGGCGCCGTTTGCATATGGAGCACGAGGAGGGACACTTGAACGACATGTGCCCGGTATTCAAACAAACCATGCAAAGGCGATGCGTGCACACCACCTTGTAGCGTTCATCGACTGAGCAAGCCTTAAATTTCGCGCAATCAGCTAGCTGGTGAGCACCAGAACAAACGTAACAAGGCGTCGAACTAGATTTGGACGAAGAAGGTTTGGGCGTTGCAGGTTTGGACGTTGAAGGTTTGGACGTCGATACTAATGTGGTTTTTGATTCCCGACGAAAGCCAGTTTTCTTGAGGTTGGCCGACTTGGAGGAGCTTCCTGCCAGCGGTACACCTGCATTCTCAAGAACCTGGATTCTCGTTTTAACAAACTTGATCACGCTATGGATCGACGGATACTCTTCATTGTTTTCAGCCTCAAAAAGACGTCTCGAAATTGTGGGTAGACACCTAGTCGCCAATGAAAATAACAGAAACGACGCTAGATCCGGAATCTGGAGTGACTCCAGGATCGTGATGTTCTCGTCGAAGACTGACATAAAGGTTTGCAGAGCTGCAAGGTTTTCAGAATTCGCGACGGGAGCCGCTATCAACTTGTCAATTATTGACGATGCTAGTTTGCGCGGTTTATCGTAGCGTTCGACCAATGCGTCCCAGGCAAGAGTAAAAGACTCATTTGATATCGAAAATCCCTTTATGACTTCCTGTGGATCCTCATGCAAACACCCTACCAGATAGTAGAACTTGGCAACATTCGAAATCTTATCGTTGTTAGCCACCATATTGCCGAACATGTCCCTAAAGGCTGGCCAATTCTGGCATTCACCATCAAAAGTTGGTAGAGGGATTTCAGGCAACCTCATAGGTGCCACAGCCAACGGTGCATAGGGAGCTGGGCAATCCTTGGATGACCCCCCAGCTGAAGAACGTGCTTGATCAATTATGCCCTCGTACGATACTTGTTGAACCGTACCGACGCCAAAGGCTGGAGTTGGTTGAGATGCCTTATACAAGGCCTTAGCTTCTACCACCAAAGCACGAGTCTCGGTTTCTACGTTCACCGAAAACTCCCCCAACAAATCCGACTCAGTCAGTATGTCTAGAAGATTATTGTTCTCAACGACAAAGTTGGCCCACAAGCTGTCAATATCGACAATAGCCACAGCTAATTGATCTCGACTAGATTCATCAGTGGTTGAGCTTGTGGCCAATGTGTGTATCTGACGAATCCGAGCGATGGCTTGGTCCCTACGCAGGGTTGCACGCTCCTTCGCACGAGTATCACGGTCCCCAGCCATTATATTGACTACACCAATGAGTTACAATGCCAGAGACTAACAAAATTGAAATGGAGTGAGAACAAAAGGCTAGATGAAGTCAATATCAAGCCCAGGGTGTGATCAAAGGCAACCTCAAACAATCAGTTTACTAATACTGATACCACACAATCCAAACGTTGATCAACGATGTCGAAAAAATAATGAGAACGAATAAAAATGCTGACTTAAAGCCAAATATAAAAGTTTATAAAGGCAGTAACTATATACCCATCAATCTACTCTAAATGACTGACATACATGACTACCAGATGAGCAATATCTAAAGACTATGAACAAGTCATTCATAAAATATAAACAAACGTTGATGATGGTGTAGGTAATAACTAAGAGAGCGACAAAATAATACCTAGACCACCAACCCTATCATAACTATTAACAGTTACAGCAGGTCCAATCAACAGGGGAGCACCTAACTAAATTAAACTTGCATTAAGCTCAGGTGTACCCAGGCGACGCAGTACTAAAAATACTATTTAAATTAATTATACTAACTATGAACAAGTTAAATAACCAAATTATGCAATATAAACCCTCAATTGAGCAACCTAGAGTGGAACACATAAAATAAACAATCAAATAATAATATATTGTGTGATAGTACAATACCTGATCCTTGGCACGGCCCACGACGCACACCTAAAGCTTAGGTATTAACTGTGTAATAATGTAATTTAAGGCTACTCCAATAAAGGGTGAATGATAAGCACTATTAGAACCCAGATGTCAATAGCATGACAACAAAATAATAATAACAAATCACCCAATTAACTAGTATAACTAAAGAGGTGCTAACTAGACCAGCAGCTAAAGAACCAATCTATACTACTTAATACCCAAAAAATACTACAATAAAACAAAATCAATAGTTTACCTTAGCGAGCACCGTATAATAAACATGAAATACTTAAAGTAAATTTAAATTGAATAACGTTACTATGGAAGTAAAACGTCTGAGCCCGAATGCAGTAAATAAAACTCAACACTAGCTAAACAATCTGACATATAATATTAGCAATTAATAAAGCAATTAGATAATGACTGGGCAGTCGGTTGAGTTCATTACTGTTTTCTTGCTGACTAATACCTACTATCGATAGGAATGAGGGAAAGGATAAATAAATGTATACACCTTATAGTCACACGCCAAAACTAAAACCAAAATGCATTACTCACGCGATTCCTGAGTACCAGATGTTGATGGACCAACCAACCACGCTCTGCTACCAAAATGTCGACCCGGCGATCCTTCGCATCGGATATCGCCTGATACGAGGTCCTCAAGACTGTTGTGGAGTAAGGCAGTTATATTAAAGGAACAATAACAATAGGTTATGACTATCAGGCGCATGTATTTTTTATACCACATGAGCCATAAAATAATTATTATACAATATTTATATATACAGGGGGGGGGGAAACGGGGACCACCGACTGAGCTGCCTCCCTGGCAGATGCCTTGAACTGATGCACCGTGGTTGCGGAACTGCTGGACCGGAACTGCGGAGCTGCTGAGTCCTGAGCTGGAACACGGGTACGAGCTTGTACACCGTCGCGTAATGGAGCGTTGATCGTTTTGCTGCGCACACGTGAACGCGGCGTATAAAAAAACTGAGTGGAGCTACTCGGAACTTATTGTTAACACCATTAACAATATATAAACCGGACTGGACGACAACAGTCAATAAAAGAATAAGCACATAAAAAGACGGCTTATCGGCCGAACAACCGCGATGTGGTAAACCACGTTTTTTCGTAACACTTCCAAACGGGAAAAAACAATGGCCGATAGACGAGCGAGCCGAGCCAGCGTAACGATGGAGCGGACGAGAGCACGGAAAAAAAAAGAGAAGTGCAGGCGACCGAGCTCGCCCGAGTCGAACGCCGGTAACGGTCATCGGTAGTGTTGCCAACATTGCGGCTGCCGGCGCGCAGTGTCCACGAACATGGTCACTGCGGCGGACGGTCGAGCGCGACCACCGACGGCGGAAATTCGACTATCACACGGATCGAACATGGGGTGCAGAAGGGGGTATGAAATGCCATTGAATTTTGAGATCTGATAATGACTCCTCAACGGTACGTTGTCCCTTAATTCGTTGGAAATATGAGTGTAAAACTTTGTTGGCCCCCACGAAATTTGTACCGTTGTCACTATAAATATGACTACAGTAGCCTCGACGGGACAAAAAACGCATAAGGGATGCTAGGAACGCCTCAGCGGTAAGCCCGCTAACCAATTCAAGGTGGACAGCACGAGTCACGAAACAAACAAATACAGCAATGTAACATTTAATGCTAACCACTTTACGTATGCCACTACGAATCAGAATCGGTCCACAAAAATCAATTCCAGTTTTGGCGAAGGGACGTTCAATATTGACTCTTGCACGTGGAAGTGATGCCATGAATGGAGCAATCAGAGATGGGCTGGAACGAAAACAAATTATACAGCGCCTAACAGTTTGATTAGCAATAATTCGACCACGAATTGGCCAGTAACGAAGGTGAATGTTAGCCAGCAATCCTTTAGGGCCAATGTGAATTAAACGTTTGTGTTCATACTCAAATATTAATCGTGTTACTGCAGACTTAGCTGGTAACACAATCGGACATTTTCTGGTGTAGGCAATATCAGTATTAATAAGGCGGCCTCCAACTCGCACTAGGCCATCTTCATCAATAAATGGGTTTAAAGCACGTAGTGTACTACGACGTCCAACCGGCCTACCGGCCTTGAGTTCAACAATCTCTGACGTAAATGAAGTGGACTGTGTTTTTCGGATTAACACCATGGCAGCATTGGTTAATTCGCTTACGCTTGGTGAATTCAATCGCCGATCAGGAACCATTTTGGTGCGAGCATTGTGACAAAACCTCAGAATATATGCAGTGATACGGTTCATTCTGGACCAAGAAGAGTACCTCTTCTCGAATTGGCACTCTGCTGGTTGAATTCCTAATAGGACGGGACGTATGATTTTGATTTCGGGTAACTCTGTAAGGGCGGCATCATTGGATGGCCACAGGTCTTCGGTATGGGCCAACCATTTAGGACCGTTCCACCAGAGCTCATTTGACAACAGTGATTCAGCGGAGCATCCTCTTGTAATTACATCTGCAGGGTTACTGGAAGTTGGTACATGGTGCCATTGAAAAGGCTGGGTTAAGTCCAATATCTGTGCTACTCTATTGGAGACATAAGACTTGAGCGGTTTGTCAGTATTAATCCAAGAAACTACAATAGATGAATCTGACCATAATATTACATTAGCAGAGTCATAGTATATTTTAATACGCTCCAGTTCCCTTGTAACCATATTGATCAGCTCTGCCAAAAGAAGTGCCCCGCAGAGTTCCAACCGTGGAATAGTAGTAGGCTTTAATGGAGCCACTCTTGATTTGGAACAATATAGATGACACTGAAATGTGATGAGCGAACGGAAATAGACACAGGCACCAAAGGCATTTTGTGATGCGTCACAAAAGCCATGCAATTGCACTGATGTAACATTATCAAACGGGACTCGGCGTGGAATCGATAGTTGTTCAAGAGACTGGAGACTCTGATAGAAATTTATCCATTTGGTTTGCAGATCAGGGGATAGCGGTGCATCCCAGTTTAGCTTTGAGGACCACAAGTGCTGCATAAATATCTTTCCTCGAATTAGGGCTGGTGTTAGGAATCCCACCGGGTCGTATACACTATTTATGTTGGAGAGCAATGTCCTTTTAGTCATATGCAACGGCCTTGACAAATCCTTAAAGACAAACTTAAAACAATCATTAGTTGGCTGCCAAGTAAGGCCTAGCATACCGATAGTATCTTCCTCATTAATCGACAGCAGGTGTGTAGGATCGCTTTCAGGTATAGACATTTTTGACATTACTAATTTTGAATTGGAGCACCATTTTCGAAGAGGTAAGTTGGCCTTGTTGAGTTCGTTTGATAGATCTTGAAATAGTTTATAACACTCAGTTTCATCTTCACCACCGCTCAGGAGATCATCAACATAAAAGTCTTGTTGGATGGCACGCTGTGTTGCACGATTGGTGGCGCTGTAACTCAGCTCGAGCAAACACCGAGTGGCTAGGAAAGAAGCGGATCTAGTACCGTACGTTACTGTTAGTAGTCTATAGTCTTTCAATGGATCAGCAGGGCTCTCCCTATAACATATTCGTTGCATGTCACAGTCCTCTGGCGACACCCGTATCTGCATGTACATTTTGGCTATATCGGCAGTAAGAGCAACTTTATGGATACGAAATCTTAAAATAATGGATATTAGATCAGGTTGAACAGTTGGTCCACATAATAAGATATCATTGAGACTATGACCGGACCTAGTGGCAGCTGACCCATCAAAGACAACGCGCATTTTTGTTGTTAAACTGTTTGATTTAAATACTGAATGATGAGGAAGATAACAAGTAGGACCATTAGACTTGTGAGCCAGCTCCATATTCCCCAATTCAAGATATTCATTCATGAATGTTTTGTAATCTGCAGCCAGTGTTGGGTTTTTTAACCAAATGTAATTATATTGAACAGTGAATATTCCACACACCATTAGTAATTATTTAGCTGACCCTCATTTTAGTGAACCATTTTTTACATTTGAAATGATCTTCGGCATTGATTTCAGATGAGAACTTATTCGAGCATGACTGGGTGAGCAAAGCTATAGCTGATTGGTTGCTATTACTTGAAAATAAACTAGTTGGAGGTGGTGACATCGTATTAATTTGAATTGATCCGGTGAAAATCCAACCGAGATTAGTGTTGTGAAGAGTAACAAGCGGACTAACTGTCATTTTTTCTCCAGTAAATAACTCAAAGAATATTTCTGCAGCAAGTAAAACATCAACCGAAGCTGGTTCACTAAAATGAGGGTCAGCTAAATAATTACTAATGGTGTGTGGAATATTCAATGTTTCCATGTTGATGCAATGACTGGGCAATCTGTTGGTGATAGAATTGATTATATGAAAATCGATGAATGCTTTAAAATCATTCATTCTGGAACACATTGTAGTACTAATCATGGTGCCCGTTTTGGCAGTGATTGACCCTATGCTTGCTATAGATAGTGAGCTATTGACAGCACTTATTTTTAATCTAGATGCACACTCTCTGGTTATCAGACAGACTTGAGAACCAGAGTCTAGAATTGCACGACACAGAACTTGATGCCCAGCTGCATTTTCTAAATTAACTAATGCAGTGGCTAATATTATTTGCCTCGTAACACTGGACTTGTTATCTTGTTCGACGTAAGTCACAATAGACTGGTCCTGTGGCAATGATGACGGTTTATCTTCCGGGTTAGGAAGATTGAATGGTGCATCGCTATGCAGCTTCGTATTGTGCCGTTTTCCACACTTATTGCAGTTACCGCCACGGCATTGACGGACTTGATGACCAGGAAATAGGCAATTATAGCATAGTTTATTCTTATAAACTATATCTTGGCGCTCAAGCAAAGACATTTTACTAAAATCGTCACAACTTGATAAGCGATGTTGTTCAGAACACAATAAACATTTTTTGTCCCTAAAAGGTGCACTATCAGTTTGCTTGGTAAATAGAACTCTTCTTTGGATTGGACGAGTACTAATAGACAACTGTTTAAACTGGGTTGACTGGTTGCCTGCTTCGCCAGCTTCATAGGCAGACACACGGTTTGATAAGAACTTTTCTAAATCATTAAACTTGGGAAGATTCTTGGTTGACTGCAATAGTTGCCATTCGCCAACAGTGGTTGGGTCTAATCTGCAGCACAGCAAGGTCACTAGCCATGCGTCCCACTGTTCCACCGGCTGATAAAGTGCCTTCAGCGCATTGACCTGTGATATAACGTGGTGATGTAGTTGCCGTAACTCATTGGCAGCAGGCTTGTGTACTTGCGGTGTTTGGAACAATGATCGTATATGTGACTGGATAATCAGCGATTTATTCTCATATCTTTCAACTAGAGCATTGTAGGCTGCGGAATAATTTACATCAGTTGTAGGAATGGTACGCACTACCTCTGCAGCAGGACCGATCAGACAAGACTTTAAATAGTGAAGACGCCGTACATCAGATAATCCTTGATTGTGATGAAACATAGCATTGAATGCGTCGAGGAAAGATACCCAATTCTGTAGATCACCATCAAAAGTAGGAGCAGGAATGAACGGCAATTTCATGGAGTCCCGAATAATAGGCTGCGATGGTGCACTTGAGATGTTGGATGATGCATTAGGATGGCGTTCAACTAAATCTAAAATGTCAGCCTTGAGTGAACAGAAAAAATCATCAACACCAGTCCTGTCATCTAGCATTTCAACGGTAACAGCTGAATGGTTTTTAATATCATCTTGACAGGATTCATATTTAGACATGTATTGAATCAGACTATCTAGTCTAGTTTGAAGTTGGTTCAGAGACTTAGTAGCAGGGTCATACTTGTTAATGAATAGTTTAATTGAGTCCATAGATCTCTTGGCAGAATCTCGTTTATTGATCATCTTTGCTAACTCGGGAGGAAGTCGTTCGTCGTTGACTCCCATTTTGATAGAAGAGTGAAGAATTTACAATTGTATGATATACTATACCCTAACGCACAGTAGCAAGCTAACTGCGTTACAATTACTTTAGCGGTACTCCCTAAATGTATAGCAGGTTGGGATCAACTTAGTAACAAAGAGTGACAAACATAACAATATAATAAATAATCACAATCTATATCTGTTGAGTATTTTTGGTTTTTTTTGACTAGAATTAAATTTATTTATATATATTTATATATAATAAAGGGAAAGACCTGAACGGCTATAAAAATTCACTAATACACTATATAAATTAAGACCCGTCGGTCATACACATACAAATTTTGGTCGACCAATACTCACAAAACAGTTGAGACACACACCTGGTTTTACACCCACGCTACCGCACCAGGGCCTGTAGGTATATCAAAT
>VUJU01005627.1:0-13046 GCA_009835225.1 Aphis craccivora
TAACGATCACGATATATCCTCTAACAATTTTTAATATTTGTTATTATTCAAAAATTATAAGTCGTAGATACTTGAAAATTCCACTATTTATATTGTCATTTTTTTCATGGTCAAGTATTTCGCTTATTTTTAGTCTATTTATAGGCATTTGAATTATTCGTTTTTGTTTAATTTTTTTTTTCTTTATAAATATTCATAACTTTTTTTGACTGAGCTAAAATACTTGAAAATTGAATACATTAAGTTCCTCATAAGTTATTCTAATAGTGATTTAAAAATTATAAGATTACATAGGCACAGGTTTTTTTTTATTTGCGTTTGAAGTTCAAATAGTCACAAAAATTCATAAAAGTTATGAATATTTCCAAATTACTTCGTAGGTATAATTCATAAAAATGTTTGTATAAGTAGCTAAGAGTTAAAAATTTAATACTAGTTTTTCTTTAAGTTTGGTTTACAATTATTATAAAAGAATTTGAACGTTGGTCAATTAAATTTTTTTTATCTTTAGTTTAAATTTTTACGAAATCCAAAATTCACTCGTAAAATAACGATTTACTATCAAATAATTTTAGATTTTTGTTAAAGGTAAAAATTATTAGGTTTAGAAACTTGAAAAATTTACCAGTTGTTTAAATTGACATTTTCTTTACATGATTTAATTTTGGAGTATTTAGCTCATTTAAACACAAACCACCTATTCACCAACCACTGGAAAATATATCTTAGGCTGACAAAACATCTCTGTTCAGAATCATTTTTCGTACACAATGATACTTATCATTGAATTCAAATTTAATACCTTTTTTATTAGTAATCCTTAACAATAACTATTATGAAAATATTTACAAAAACAGTTTACTAGTTATTTTATATAGTCCCCCTAAAAATATTGTTGGAGATCCTCAGTTTGAGAATGGCTGTTGTAGGTAACGGGTCTATTGTATTAATTATTTAACATTTGTGTATTTATTTGTCCGATGTGGAGGTGAACTATTATGGAGCACTCTGACACGTAAAAACATTTTCCGTAATAAATTGGTACACTAAAATTAATTTTGAATATATTAATTTAATGTAATATAGTATGATTTATTTTGTAGAATTCGTAGAAACTAATATTAATAATAATAAGAATAGTTAACTAAATATAATTTTGTTTCTACAGTTCTCTACAATAATACGTCATTAATACATCCAGAATTTGAAACAGATTTTAATCGTTTGATATCTATCATGTTGAGTTATAATTATTATACAAAACCAGAGTATATCGATGAAATTGGAGAAAAAGTGTTTAAAAAATATTTCCCATCGGGAAGTATAGATGATCATACACATATTAATGCTGTTAATGTATGTTCTTAATTCAATCAATAATAGGTACTTAAAATTTTAAATTACTATATTAATATTCTACATCGATCTTTTTCAGATGTTTACTGATTCAGTTTTTGCTGAATGTGTTAATGATATGGCACATAAATTGTCATCTCCTGTGTATAGTTATTTTTACCATTATCAAAATGAATTTTCTCATAATAAAGAATTTGGCTCTTGTGAGAAACCCTTAGGAGTCACTCATGGCGATGAACTAAATAGTATTTTCAAACTGAATGACTTAAATCCAAATAAATTAAACGAAAAAGATCTCGAAGTTTCGAAATTAATTATTAATACTTGGTATAAATTTGTTTCATCTAAGTAAGTATATTTTTTTTGCATTTTCAATTGTTTTATTATTTTTACTTGCTACTTTTTACGTTTATTTTGAAAGCTAAATATAAAATAAAAATTGCTAGTTTAAATTTAAAATGTATCAATAGTAATATTATAACAAATACATGAGTTATTATTGCATTAAACTATTAAATTGTTAGTACCTACCTATTTGTGCGTATCGTATTCAACTTCTAATAAGTAAAAAAAAATTAATTAGTTTAACCAAAGATTTGTATTTTACATAGGCTTAGTAAACTTACTACTATGTTTTATAATTTGCAGTAATCCTACTATTGATGGATCAGAAAATGGATTACCTTGGCCTAAATTTACTCAATCAAACCAATTGATGGTGCTATTTAATTCAAGCTATCCTAGTCTTATACAAAACCCAAGTACGGATGGCTATGAATTTTGGAAAAAACTCATAATTCTATAAACAATACCTCCTTCTAATAATAATCAAGAGAATAAAAAAAATTAACACTTTAAAAATCAACTGATCATATATTTTTTCTCTTGCTCGTTTATGGTGAATCATTAATTTAGGTTTCTTAATGTATAATACTGTGAATTTGTATTCATATTTTTGTTGGAAATGTTTGAATGTTTTGTAAATCAATGAAACATAAATTTGTTGTTGTTATTAAATAAAATGTTGAAATATAACCATTAGAAATTAATTATAAATGTATTTTATAATATTACTAATCAGATAAAAAAAAATACATATATATATATATATATTATATAATATAAATATATTTTTTAAACTTAAATTTTCATTTAATAATCAATAAAATATTTACTTAATTTAATAAACTATAAATGGGAGTGAAACGTGTGACGAAAAAAAAAAGTTTCAGAGAATGAATAGTATAAACTAATAAAAATAAACACTTATTGCAAGACGAACTTTTCTTTAATTCTTGTATTAAATATTTACTGGAAAACGCAAAAGTAAGTATGTAACTTAGTATTATACTCGGTGTTATACTTATTTTATGCATACCTATTAATATTATGATAACTATAGTTTTGGTAAAAAGTTTTTTTTCCTAATATTTATTGTTTTATTATTTTATAAAGTTATTATTTGCGTCTAATGTATATGGCAGAATTCTAGTATTTATTAAATAATAATGCTTTATGTTCATAGTTTTGGTATAACATAATATCTTGAAATAATTAAAAACCAATAACACCATAATATTATTTTCTATCAATTAAGAGTTGTTGACTTTGTTTAAAGTATATGCTTACAAGATTAGATTAATATTATAATAATATGTAATTTAGGTATTGGGAAAATATTTGGATATTTTTTCATAGAAACATAACTCATTTTGACCTTTCCCTATATACATATATTTATGAACCAAAAATAATTTTTTTTTAAACTTGAGTGATTTTAAAATGAAAAAATTATGAAGATGGTTTAAATTAAATTAAAATCAATTATTTTTAATAATTCTTAAATATGTGTGAATTATATCATATATGATGTAATGTCAAGTAGTGTATACTAAGCGATAATATAATTTAATAATTATGTAATATTACCTAATGTAAACACATGCACCTACATCAGTTTACTTCTAAAATTATACGTAAAATAATCAGTCATAATTCATAACCATAAGTGTTGAATAATAATTAACTATAATTTAATTATTATTTTTTTATTATTTTATATCATAAAAATATGTAAGTATTTATTTAGCCAATAACTAATCCTTAATTACTCGTATAGGTACCTACCTACATTAAAAACTGAACTAAGTATAGTTTATTTAAAATATACTCGATATTCTTTGTCTAGTTAATTAATATAAATGTTTAAGAGATACCAATATTACATGTAATATTATAATAGGTACTTATTTATATTAATAGGTAGTAAAAGTTGTCAAAAATAAAATATTCTATGATAATAATATGATACATGATCTAATATTATTTGAATATAAAATAAATTATAATATTCTTAAATAGTTATTACATAATATTAAAAATGTCTATGGTAATTATAATAAAATGTTATAATTTATAACCCAAAAATACAGTATTTCGAATTAAGAAATATCGAATGATATTTAAAGTGTAATTAATACATTGGTAGGTACCTTTTTATACCACATTCAATAATACAATTTTTGGTGGGGTCTGTAAACAATTATAATGATAACATATATTTTTATAAATGAATAATAATATTCAGCATATTATATTTAATAAATCATCAGCCATCATTTTGATTAGTTATACAATTAAATACCTAATAAAATAAAATATATGTAATTTTTTTTTTTAATTAGATGACATATATTTATACGTAGTAGTCAAGGTCGTGGACATTAAATCAAGTAAGAAAATATTTTTTTATTTTAAAAATAATTACATTCTACCTAAAATAAGTTCATAATACCTACGTATATTAAGAAAATTAAAGAAACTTTGGAAATAGTGTTTTTAATAGTTTTTAATATTTTTAAAGGTTCAACATTAATTTCATCAAAATTGATTTTAATTCCTTTAAATATAATATTTATTGACCTTTGGAGATGTTTATGTAATAAATTATTTTGAATGATTTATATCTACCTGAAATTATAATTCATGTAAAAAATGTGCTATTTTATCCGATTATGTTTTATTAAAACAATCATATAAATTTGCTTTAAAAATACATTTTTTTCAACTGTTATACGGCCCTAAATAGTTATAGGTATTAAGATTTAAACATAAAATGAGATACTATTTAAATTAGTTATATTGAATGTACATAATGATATTCAATCTAGAAAATAACTTTTTTTAAACTTATTTTCCTTATAAAAATGAAAAATGATTTTATATGTATATTTATTAAAAATAAATATTAAGATAATAATATCTTTTATTATCATTTTAAAATTTAGACTGCTTGTCATTTACATATTCTATAATAGATTAAAAAGTGCCAACATTGTTAAAAAAAAGATGGCAATATCTATGCATATTGATTAGATTGAAGTGTATTGTTTATGTTATCATTTTCTAACAATATTATTATCTTTGTTGTTGAACTTCTTTTTATCTCTTACTATTAATGGGTATATAGATGGTTTTGAGACTTGGGTTGTATGCTATCTTTTTCTTACAATGTTATCATTCCATTTTTGTAGTTTTATATGTTATCAACAAAACATTTATTGAACTGATGAATGTCTAATTTTTTGGTATATTCGTACCTATGATCACAAAATAATAAAATAGTATACATTACGTAGAGTTATTTACAAAATTCAATACAAATATAAATATATTTGAATATTTAATGAAGTTATTGTAAAATTATTATTATTAACACAGGAGCAAGAAATGTTGGTAATTGTCGTAATCGTGTTGTTTCTAAGTCCGGTATTTTGCGAGGTAGAGGTAAAAATCACCAAAGGAATTTTAAAAGGTCAAATTTTAAAATCTAGAAACGAACGTCCTTATTACTCGTTTACTGGTATACCGTATGCAAAACCACCCGTTGGAAAACTTCGATTTGAGGTAAGTACCTACTCAATCTTCATAGTTTTTGGAAAAAAGATTGTAAACATTGTCAGTCCGTTACAATACCACAGCAAATACTTATATATATATATTATATCATAGGCTCCTGAACCAGTTGATCCATGGGATGGTACATTAGATGCCACTAAGCATTCAATCGCATGTATCCAAAAACATGTAAATAACAGTAGTGAAGATTGTCTATATTTAAACGTATACACACCAAATATTGATGGTAATTTTCCTGTAATGTTTTGGATTCACGGAGGCGCGTTTTATTTAGGATACAGTGATTCGAATTCGTTTGGTCCAGATTATTTTATGGACAAAAATGTAGTTTTGGTCTCAATTAATTTTAGACTAGGCATATTAGGTGAGTTACATATTTATGATATATACACACATATATATACATATAAGTAGATTCCTGCGTTCCTGTAAAATGTGAATAATAACTATAGAATTTACATTTTGCAGGAATCTGCTTGTTTTTCACCGATCTCATACAAAGTTTTATTTATGAATAAATATAATAAATAATATAGTTTTTATTAATGTTTTTAATAACTTTTATTTTACAAAATTTGTTCTAAAAATGCATTAAAAATATTTGAAAATGTTAATATAAATTTATTTTTACATTTGTTTTATAATTTGTATTTTTATATATTCCAATACATTTTAAAACTTAGAGTTTTAGCTAACTGTGATTAATATAAATCATTATTCGTATGTAATATTATAGTATTGAATTAATCCTTTTTTTTAGGTTTTTAGTATTTTTTTTTTAGTTTGATAGGATTATAAAATTCTAACTAGTAATAATTTTTGTTTTAATCAACTTTTTAAAATTAATTTACATACCTAGTTATTAATTATATTCTTTTGTCGGTTACTTCTATTTGACAGTATATCTATGTAGGTAGGTACAGTGTTAGAATTTATTTTAATGTTATTATATAATTGTATAAATGCACGATACATTTATTTTCTAGGTTTTTTGAGTACCGAAGACGATGTTATACCCGGAAACTATGGAATGAAAGATCAAGTTGAAGCATTGCGGTGGGTTAAAGAAAACATTGTTAAATTTGGTGGAGATCCCGAAAAAGTGACTATTTTTGGCGGAAGCTCTGGCGGAGCTAGTACTGGTTATCACATGTTATCGCCGATGAGTAAAGGCTTATTCCACAAAGCCATACTCCAAAGTGGTACTCCATTATGTCGTTGGAGTACATATTTACCGGGCGTAGCTCGCGATCGAAGTAAAATTATTTCACGTATAGCTGGATGTGCTGGAAACTCATCTTCTAAAAACATATTAAAATGTCTCAGAGCTTTACCGGAAAGATTTTTCAGTGATGTTTATGAAAAACTTTGGGTAAGAAAACTATTTGGTTTTTCACATAAAAAAACCTTATAAGCATTAGTTTTTTATTAAAACCATATACCTATTTTTTTTCTTGAATATTACTCTGCTCTTAGTATTTTTTCCTCTCATCAAATGTTCTATATAATAGGAATGGCGTTCGTATCCAAGTGTATTATTTTCGCCAGTAGTCGAGCAATGCGATTCGGGTCGAGAAGCATTTCTTTGTCGTCACCAGCTGAACGAGTTAAAACAAGAATCATTCGTGCCGGCCATTATCGGACTAAACTCAGCTGAAGGCGGAATGATAGTTTCTTGTAAGTTGGTGAAAACTAATATTGTCCGTTAGCGTCTAAACAATTCTTATATCATCGATGGTAGTTTCAGAGAGTGATGGAATTCCGTTGTAAAAAAAATTAAATTATAGATAAAAATGTATGTAATATTATTTGATCTACAATTAAACCTAAAGAGTGTATTTTTGTTTTAGCTTTGTACAATGACACTTCTATTCAATATCCAGAATTTTATACAGATTTCAATCGCTTGTTATCGATCACATTATCATATCAACATTTTACACTCGATTTAGACGAAATCAGTGAAAATGTATTAAAGAAATACTTCCCATCTGGAAAAATTGAAGATCATTCACATTTAAAAACTGTAGAAGTAATATTTATTTAAACATATAATAAACGACTTTTAAATGATGTAGGTTCTAAGCAAATGTTGACAATGAAACGTATTGTTGTTTTAGATGATTACAGATGGTCGTTATCTTCATGGTATATTAGATATGGCTTTCAAACTGGCGTCACCAGTGTATTTTTATTTATATGACTATCAAAATGAATTTTCATTTAACACTTTATATGGCAAATGTAATAAAAAATTAGGGATCACTCACGGTGACGAGTTAACCAGTCTGTTCAAATCAGACATTGTAAATCCTAGGAAACTAAATTTAAGAGATACGAAGGTTTCAAAGCTGATGGTTGATATTTGGACGAAATTCGCTACAGAAGAGTTAGTATTATTATTCAGATAATTATAACTTATAAGTAATAATAATAATAATATAAATGATGATGATGATGATAATAATAATAATAATAATAATAATAATAATAATAATAATAATAATAATAATAATAATAATAATAATAATAATAATAATATAATAATAACAATAATAATAATAATAATAATAAGCATTAATTTATTAATTGAAACTTTTTTAAAATTTTAGATTCTGAGCGGAGCGATGAATGTATTGATTTTACAATGTTGTGTGTTTTTTTTTGTGTCTGTGTACACGAGAACGTGTCGAAATAAAGCTTCAATTTCAAATTTTGGGGGTGGTTTCCGATAGCAAAATGAATCTAGTTGGTGTGATGGGGAGGTCATTTTTTGAATTTCCCAATAGTTTTCAAAAGCGCCGGGAAAAACCAAAAAAAAAATTAAGGAAAAACGGGAATTTTTATGCAAAACCAGTTTTCGACCAAATCGATTTTTTTATATAGTTGTATTTCAAAAATTAATTACCGTAAATACTTGAAATTTTCCCCAAATGTTTATGTCAGTGTTATCTATAAACAGTTAAATTTTCAAAAATTTTTGAGTTATTTATAGACCACTGAAATTTTTGATTTTTTTGAGAGATTTTTTTTTGAAGTGTCGATAAAAAAAAATTTGGATGAGCAAAAAGTTTTGAAAATTTAATACAAGGTTCCTTATGAGTTGTTCTTATTGTAGCTAAAAAAAAAATTAAAAATCGTTAGTTACAATTTTTTTTAACGTTAGATATTTCTAAGAGGCTGAAAAGGAATTATTGATAAAATTATGAAGACAACTACTTGTATGCGAAATAAGAGGGTTATTAATTAAAGATTAAGTTAAATTGGTAAAATCTTTTTATTTGACAAAATTTTATTGTGTTTCCAAATCGTAAACACTGTTGCGTCGAAAAGGAGAACTAATGCTTGGTGATAGATCGTTAATTACATTAAAGACCAATATAGAGCTTGTTATTTTAGTAGATAAATTTAGTTTTATAGTATGTGTGGGCGTAAGACTATCGTATCTGTTGAGTCTGAAAGCGATAATTTAAACATCGATGTTTGTACCATATTAAAAGTCCTCTTCTAAGAAAAAGGTATTTAATTTTACAATTTCGTGTCAAAATATTAAA
This sequence comes from Aphis craccivora, assembly GCA_009835225.1. Lineage (NCBI taxonomy): Eukaryota > Metazoa > Arthropoda > Insecta > Hemiptera > Aphididae > Aphis > Aphis craccivora. Next base: position 8,829 of record VUJU01005627.1, read on the forward strand.
TAGAGAGAATGTAAGCTGATAGCTTATGCTCTGTGAGAAGAGATGATTCGAGATATATGATATGTTGTGAAAAATCGATTTGAATATTTTTTTTTTGTGGTCATTTTGTTAGAGGTGTTGATAGACGTTGAATATCGTTTATAAGGCAGCGGGTAAAGTAATGCGTATGACGGAGACTGAATAATGTTTGTAATAACGCTTCCTGGTTTTGATGAATTGCTAATTATGTTATTATCGATTGAGCTATTATTGTCTGGTGTATCGTTTGAGTTGGTAATCATTGTGTCATCATACATGAAATTATTTCCGTCTTTCATGTTAAAATTAAGAGTAGGATGATTATCTCTTAAAATGTTGTAGATTTGATGGGATTGGATTGTTAGATGATTTTAAGTTGAAAATTTACTGTTTTTCCTGTGTATAACAACCTGAAAACTAAAATCTGTATATGATAAAGTAATTGAGGTTTTAAATTTATTGGTACCGGATTATTTATCGTTAACAACATATTTAAATACTTTTAATTAAGTTATAAAACGCGATATATTTCAATTGACAATTGGCCAAAAAACGACTGTTAACGATGAGATACCTCTAGTTGCAACTATGCAGTATGCACATTATTATGCATTACATATTCTATAATATTTGATGATAAAACGTTTTCAATTTATCCATTTAGATAAATTATATTATTCTTCTTTTCATTGTAGTGAAGTCAAAATTAAAATCAAAATCAAAAAAAAATAATATATATAAATGATTTGAAGTTATAGCAAGTTAGCAGTTTGGCAGCAAAAATGTATGCTGAATAATATAATTCACCACAGTCCACAATATATACTTTTTATTTAAGTTAAAAACTATTTATTAACCCTGAAGAGATTTTTGTAAGAGTAGATGTAATGTCGTAATCTAAAAAATCTAGAGTAAATAATATTAATAAAGATGTAGAATTTAAAGTTTCAGCTTAAATTAGATTAAGTCCATGATCTTTGCATGCACATATTGAATAGATGGGAAATATTCCTATAAATATGTATTTATATATCACTAACCAGTAAAAAAATTTGAATTTATTCTAACGTCAACTACTTTCTATAATAAGCATATATTGATATATTTAACTTAATATGATTTAATTATTTTTGTTACATTTTTTTGTTTTGTTTATTGTATTAACTAAAATTTTATATCAAAGCTTATTATTATAATATTTTTAGAATTATTTAGTAAAATACAAAAATGTAATACTTCAGGATTTAGTTTAAAATTTCAATAGTTTATTAAGATGTTTAATATTATTATGTATGTATATGTATTATAATATATTTAGATAGGTTTATTCATATTGCAGTATTGCACATTTAAACTTTACAAGCTCGTAACAATATACATAGAATTAAATCTGTGTATTCTTAAATATTATTCCATCTTATTTATTGACAATAAATTTGCAGATGAAAATTGTGGTAGGTATTTTTAAATAGAAAATATGTTATAATGTATTTCATTATAAAATATAAAAATTCAAGTAAACAAACAGTATAAATATAAAATTGTTTATTAATTAAATAATGTTGAAAAATATTTATAGGTTACCAACTATTGATGGTACAATAAATGGTATAGTTTGGCCTACATTTGACTCACAGAGGCAATCAATACTTCACATAAATTCAGATCATCCAGTTATTATACAAAATCCATTTGAAGAAAAGTATATATTTTGGAATAATTTGCCACTTCTTTCTAATTTTAAGAAAGTAATTTCTAAAAATAAACTCTCTCTAGATTTTATAAAAAATGAGTTGTAATTATATGTAGTGCGTTTTCATAAATACTATTTGTAATGAATAAATTATTAATTGATGTATTTCATAATTTTGTAAATAAACTAGGTATTTAACAATTAATTATCTTGGTAATATTTTATATGTTTTACAGATGAACTACCTATTATTATATAATATTTATATATTAATAAATAGGTAATTTATTTCTAATTTATTTTCAATTTTTAGAGTTATTTTGATAAAGACAATGGTTAAACGAACTAACATTTTGATCGAATAGTTGGTAGTCGACAAGTCAAAAATTATTATAAAATAATAAATATAAAGATTTATGTTGAAAACAATTCAAGATTATCTATTCAATTATTCTTGAACTTCCTCTTTGATTTATAATTTGCACTATAAATATTTTCATTATTCATGATAAATTACAGAATAACTATTCAACATTAATATTATAGCCGAAATACAGAGGAAAAAATGCAACATGCAGGTCAAACTGTAAATCATGAATAATAATTAAGATTTTATTTTAATTAACTGTTTTGCAGGGCAAATATGTTTGACATTGTCATCTTAAAATGGATATTTTATACTTAAATATAAACTGCATATGATCGTAAACACTTTGTAGTAGACTAGACGATTATAAGCACTAACTATGTCATGAAACTTCTCTAAGACTTTACATATTAATTTTTTTTCTTAATATCTGGACTTATTTAAATAGTTTTTCTATGAGGTAAATTTCTTATTTATATTTTTGCATAAGTCAAAATTACTTGCTTAAATAATAAAATAAAATAAGTTTTCATTACATTAAACAGGCATTTTTGTTAAATATTTATATATATTTATACTTTTCGGAATAATACTGTGCATTATACTAAAATATTATATTTCATGTAATATAGTTATTAAAATATTAAATTAATTTTTGTATAGTTATTATAGTATTTTAGTTTTATAAACATATTAATTGTTATCAGAAGCCCATTATAGAAGTAATAAATAATTTTTATTTTGCAGCTTTATTTGATTTTTTGATTTTTATTATTTTATATCAATTAATAATCACCATGAAAGTATTTGGTATTCTTATGCTGCTAGTTGGACTAGTATTTGGTACGGATAATATTTTGAATTTAAATCAAGGAAAGATACAAGGTAGTATTTTTAAGTCAAGAAATGGACGAGAATTTCAAGCATTCCAGGGAATACCCTATGCCAAACCACCGATTGGAGACCTTAGATTACAGGTATTTAAAGCATACATTTATGTTATTAAATTTTAAATTTGTATTAAGTTCAGTTGGTATTAATAAAAAGTGTGATTAATTTTTAGGATCCAGAGAAAGCAAATTCGTGGAGTGGTATTTTAGATGCGACCAAGGAAAAACCAATGTGCATTCAAAAAAATTTGTTCATGTATGAAACATATAACACACTTTTGGGTGCCGAGGATTGTTTATATATAAATGTATACACTCCTAAGGTAATTACTAATTAGATTTATTAATTTAAAAAAAAATAAAATTCTAATAATACTCCTATGCATAATACAAAATTGTAATGATTTTTTCCTGAAGAACTATAAAAATTTGACTATTTATTATTTATTAATATCATAGAAAAGCATTAGCCCAAAAAATAATTTTTTAATAGTTTATTAAAAATTGACAGAATTTTAAAAGAAGTGATAAAATAATAGAGAATATTACTTAAAAATACCTATATAGCTAAACGATTAATTTATTAAATTATTATAATTTATAGGTTAATAAAAAAGATGAAAATGACTTGCTACCGGTTATGGTTTGGATTCCAGGTGGAGGTTTCAGCTCAGGACATGGAGGTTTCAGCTTATATGGTCCTCAATATTTGCTAGACAAGGATGTCGTTGTTGCTTCTTTCAACTATAGAATTGGACCTCTTGGTAAATTGTTGAAACACTTATAAGTTATATTATGATTTATACTTTTAACTTATATACTATATAGTTATATGTTTGATACTCGTTCCTATCAACAATATCAATAAAATGATTGAGATATTTTTTAGGATTTTTAAGTACCGAAGATGATGTATTACCAGGAAATTATGGTATGAAAGACCAAGTCTTAGCTCTGGAGTGGGTCAAAAGTAATATTGAAAAGTTTGGCGGAGATCCGAATAAAGTAACAATATTTGGTGAAAGTGCTGGATCGGTCAGTGTTGGTTTACATTTATTATCTCCAATGAGCAAAGGTATACGCATATTTTTGTTACATATTAATTTTAATTTGATATAATATTATACTACTTAAAATTTCCTTTCAGGATTATTTCATAAAGCAATACTGGAAAGTGGAACTCCTTTGTGTCGATGGGCTGTATCTCCACCAGGATGGGCTAAACGTAGAGCTGCAGCTCTAGCTACGAT
>VUJU01005629.1:0-13028 GCA_009835225.1 Aphis craccivora
TACATCGGAAACCACCCCCATAGTTTGAAATTGGAGCATTATTTCGACTAGTTATGCTGTACACAGACACAAAAACAAAAAAAAAAAAAAAAAAAAAACACACATCACTGTAAAATCAATACATTCTTCACTTCGTTCAGAATCTAAAACTAAAATTAAATTTATTATTTAGATTTTAATTTAGATTCTGAACGAAGTGAAGAATGTATTGATTTTACAATGATGTGTGTTTTTTTTTTTTTTTTTTGTTTTTGTTTAATTAATTTTTATTGTTAAATGTTTAATTATTTAAAAAAAAATTATATTTTATTATTAATTTATTAATTATTTAAATAAAACGGAATTTTTACGCAAAACCAGTTTTCGACCATATTGATTTTTTTATATGGTTGTAATTCAAAAACTAATCACTGTAAATACATACAAGAATTAAAAATACAACACTAAGTTTTCCATAAGTTTTCTTTCAAGTATCTATAGAGAAAACTCGACGCATTATTATAGGGAAAAATTTAAGTGCGTTTGAATTTTAAATTTTTACGAAATACCTTAACGATAACGATTTATCATCAAACTAAATAAATATTTGTTATTATTCAAAAAGTATAAGTCGTAGATACATGCAAATTATACCAGTTATTTAGATTGTCATTTTCTTTATACGTGATATCATTTTCAGAATATTTTGACTTTTTTTGAGCTATTTATAGACAACTGAAATTTTCAATTTTTCTGAAAAAATATTTTTGAAGTGTCGATAAAATTTTTTTGGCCCTATCAAAATACTTGAAAATTTAACACAAAGTTCCTCATAGGTTATTCTTATAGTGATTAAAAAATTATAAAAATACATGTGCACAATTTTTTTTTATTAGCATTTGAAGTTCAAATATTGACAAAAATTTGTCAAATTCCTGAATATTTGCAAATTATTTTGTAGGTATAATTCATAAAATTTTTTGTATAAGTAGTTATGAGTTGAAAATTTAATACAAGGTTTTTCATAAGTTTAGCTTACAATAATTGTAAAAAAACTTAAATTTTGGTGTATCAAGTCATTAAAATATAAACCACCTTTTTCACCAACCACTGGAAATTATATCCTAGGCTGACAAATCATCTTCGTTCACAATCGTTTTTCGTACACAATGATAATTATCATTGGATTCAAATTTAACACTCCTATAATACATTATAATGATCCACACGGCACCTAATGTACAGCAGAGCGGTACCCACTTGCCCGCTTTTTTAACTTAAACATTAAAGAAAGGGTGTAAATTTTTACAAACTTTTTTCCTCACATTTAAATAACGCAGTACCTACAATATGAGTTAGTTTAGAATATGTTATACACACTTTTAAAATCACTCAACTCATAGGCTTAAAATATTAATTAGTTCACTTTATTGTATCATAATAATAACAATATATATATAAGAAAGAAATATATCATAATACAACTCAAGATAGTTAAATAACACTAAGGGGTACATGTGTCAGCATCCGACACTGACCCGATGGTAGATGCACAAACGCGTAACGCAGACTGCTTTCTGACATCAGTGTCATCACCTCTGGTCACTCACTTACTATTGTTGCAGTGCTGACACCCTACCCCTAGTATAACATAATATAGCAGTATTTTATAACATAATATAATAGGTATAATAATTAAAAGGTTAGGATTAACATAATGTATAACAAATATGTGGAAAAGTCTCCGTCAAAAGTAGTAAATTGAAAATAATAATAAGAAAAAACAGGTACCAACATATTATTTGTATTTGGAACTTTGTTTTAAAATAACATTACTTAATCCATTTCTGATTTAGAACGAAATGTTATCTTTCTATATTTTGTGATATAGTTTAAAAAATACTAAGTATATCTGATATTCCGTTTTATTATTTTTAATGTTCATCTACTGTAGCAAAAAAAAAAATATATTAAATACATATTTAGCTTTGTCTTCGTTTTTATAACAATAGTCAATAGCATTAAGTTGTTAAATAGATACTGAGAGTATATTCATTTATTATTTTAATTCTTATTTAAAGATTTATTTATCATTTTCCAAATCATTTTTGTATTTTTATTTATTTTATTTTATTGAATTAATAAACTAGTACTAATTTTATTTTAGTATACCACATATTATATCATCATGGCGCGGAACAATATGATCTTAGATCAATAATACCCGCGCTTTTAATAGTTTAAACCTCTACTATTTATTGTTAAGGCACTCTACTTGAGAGCGCTGGTGTCGTTTTTTGATTTTCCGGGTTCTTACGGTCCGTACATTTTTACTTTCTGGATTTTTACGGTCCGTTATATGACGGTCCGCACATTTTTATTTTCCGAGTTTTTACTGTCCGGGAATTTACAGTTTACCATTTTCCAGATTTTTACGGTCCGTGATATTACGATTCGAATATTTACATTCCAGAATCCTACAGTCCGTTCAATTATTTTCCGGGATTTTACATGCGTCCTTAAAATACTACCTATTGACTTAAAGTATAAATTTAATAAAATATACTTATTTTTGGGACGATATTTTATTAAATTTATACTTTAAGTCAATAGGTAGTATTTTAATAATATATTATAATAGGTAAGTGAATAATTGGAGGATTGTGCTAAATAGTAATAAGTAGATGACTAATTGGATTATGCTTGAAGCCTGAAGGTATTAAAATTATTTGTGGTACTTGAAAAATTTAATAATAAAAAAAGGGGGATACTGTGTATCTATTTATTTATATTAATAAAAATGATGATTGAAAAATGGTAAGTTACAATATAGGTAGTCGCATATATTTATATACCAGCTGTAAGTAATAATTATCCCGTGAGTTATGTTATAAATTAATTAGTCTAGGTAAAAATATTATAATTATAAATTTATGAATAAATTTAAAATCTTTAAATAATCATATACTGAGAATATTATAATAATAATAAAATAAAAATAACATTTTATTTATGTTATTTTTAAAATATCATATAAACGATAATCTCGTGGCCAACTGACATTTTATAAATCTTAATAAAATATATTTTTGATATCTGGGGAGTTCCGGTTTTCTTTGTTTTATTTAATTCCTCTTCCAAACTATTACTATCGTCTTCACTATAATTATTTTCTTCTTTATCCTCATTCATAAATTTATTTTTACATTAATTTATTATAACTTAAATTAATAATATTTTATTTCTTAAAATAAAATTATTTTACTTTTTTTTGCGTAAACTAACTAATTTACTCGTTTATTAATTTAATTAATTTATTAACTTATTATTTATCAATATTATTTTATTATTGTTTTTCCGTATTTTAATTTATTTTATTTCCCTAATTATTTATTCTCTTTAAATTTCATAATATACCTACTTCAATTATTTTTTTATTCAATACAATAGGACTTATTCTTATCTACAAAATTCACAATTATTTTTTTCAACACAATACGGCTTAATTCTGCCTAATCAAACTCAAAAATATTTTTCTTCACAAAAATGGCTCTCTTTCAGCTCAATAGAATTCTCAATTATTCTCAATTATTTAATATTTGAAATTTTCATTTTAATAATATTATTGCAAGAATATTCTGAAAATATAACAAACTAAATGTTTCAAGAACACAAAAAAAGCGACCAAAATATGACCACTAAACATTTTAGGAACATTTCAGTTACATTTTTTTAAATTAAATACAATTTTATTGAAATATTATTATTAAGTAAACAATATTCTGTATAGTTTTTAAGAACATTTAATTGCTGTCTGGGACATAATCATACTTTCTTTATAATAGTATATCGAAAATTTGCTCAAACTTGCTCCTTTTTTAATTACGATTTTAATTACAATATTTTTTTTCTTTTAAGATAAAACTGACACTGACAAAAGAGTTAAAAATCAATTCGAAGTATTAAAAAATTCTGGATCTGCTTTACATACAAGTTCTTGTGAGGTCCATAATACCTAGACCATGTATTTGTATAATAAACTTGGCGAAGAGTGGGATACTAATGAGGACTTTGTAAAATACGTTAGAGGGAAAATTGAAGAATTTTGTAGTTCAGTAAATAAAAAATGGAAAAAATCTAATCGGTGTATATCAAAATTTTCAATCAAAAATGAAATGATCTGTCAGCCAACAACAAGTCGTGGTAGGCCACGTAAACTATTTATTGATTTAATTGAACGTTCAAAACGTAGAGAAATCGAACATTAAAGGAAAACGACAACAAGTGAGATATTAATAAATGCTGTGAAAAGTACATTGTACTCTGATGGTAAACGTGCAGCTGTTCACAATATATTGTCACAAGTAACTGAGTACTTTCCGTGTAGAACAATTAAAATTAGAAAAATGTATAAAAATTATTCTAAAACTATTATGCCTTATACCGAAGATGAGGCTTTAGCATTTATAGTTAATACACGCATGACGAAAGATGCATATCATAAAACTAGACTTGGGTCCAAACAACGTGGAGCTAATATTCATCCTACTTATGATTGCATTCGTTTGGCACAAGAAAGATGTTATCCTGAAGGGATAGAAATTAGTAAGAAAGCTTCTGTTCCACTTCAACATTTGTTAGATCATACTCTATTATAATACTATATCATAATACTAGATTATGTGAAACATTTGATTTTGATAATAATGTATTTATTATATAGAAGAAGTTTATAGGTACCGATTCAAATTTGTTATGTAGGTAAGTGGGGTTGTGAAGCTGAAAGTAATAGTAACAACACTTTATTTTAAAATTTATAAGAGAAAAAAAATAATTATTGAATGGTTTTTAAGATTTATTTTGTATTATATTAAAAAAAATGTATTTTAAAAATTCATAAATTAAAAATATTAAATATCATGATTTTATATTTTTGGCCGGCTAAAAGTTTGATTCCTCCCGGCTCCCACTGTGCGACGTATTCATTTCGTACGTTGATGCATATTAGCATATTATATCAACCTAGTCGGGACGCATTAATTTTTTTAGGCTTAATCGAGGCCATTTAGGCCCATTGCCGCTTCCGCTATCTCCTTCCATGCTTCTCTGTGTGCTGCCTGTTCTTCTCCACTCCGTACTCCTAGCATTCTGAGGTCTTCCTTAACTCGGTCCTCCCATCGTTGTCTAGGCCTTCCTCTCGGTCGACTTTTCTCTGGCTTCCATTTCGTGATAATCGATATAAGTTGGACCTCTGCTCTCCAGACGTGACCGGCCCATCTTATTCTCTGGCTCTTGAGTGTGGAAACTATATTAGGCTCGTCATATAGAGCATTGAGTTCTCTGTTTGACCTTATCTCATAGCTACCTTCGTCATTTCTTTTCGGCCCAAATATTTTTCGCTGGACTTTCCTTTCGAAAATCATTAATTTGTTTTCGTCAAACTTGGCCCATGCCCCACAGGCATACAGAACAATTGGTCTAACAAGGGTCATATATAATCGGATTTTCGTTTTTCTTGATAATATTTTAGACTTAAATAATTGGACTAGTGAAAAATAACATTTGTTTCCGGCTGCGATTCTTCTGTGGATTTCTTCGTGGCTATCTCCCTGCGAGTTTATATCTACTCCTAAGTCCTAAGTACTTAAAGTTTCGAACTCTTTCAAATGATAAATCTTTTACTGTTAAAGCATTTTGTGGATGTTCTCTCCTTGATACAATCATGAATTTGGTTTTGTTTTCATTAATGATAAGTCCAATCTTTTTCACTACATCAATTAAAATGTCGGTTGTTCTCTTGAGACTATCCTTTGTGTCTGTTATAACAACTATATCATCTGCGTACGCGGCCAAAAATACTTGTTTTCCTTGCCCTATATTCAAACCTTGTGGCTCGTTTTGCAATACTTCTTTAACTACCGATTCCAGCGCGATGTTAAATAGGATCGGAGATAGAGCATCACCCTGTCTTACCCCTGTGGTCACTGTAAATTCCTTTGATAATACCGAGTTGAACTTAACTTTGCACCTTGAGTTTTTCATGCACGCTTTCACCATCCTAACGAGTTTAGCTAGTATTACAAGTTCAACCATTACATTCCATGACGTACTTCTAGCTATCAAATCATAGGCTTGTTTAAAATCTACAAATAACAGGTACACATCTTTATCAAATTCATGACTCTTTTCGGTTATTTGTTTGATGACATGTATTTGGTCAGTCGCGGATTTTCCAGCTGTAAAACCTGCTTGATATTCTCCTACAATCTCTTTAGCATACGGTTTTAGCCTATTTAAAATTATGTTCGAGAGAACTTTATAAGTTGTGTTTAGCAGGGATATATCTCTATAGTTTAGACAGTTCATTACATCTCCTTTTTTATATATTGGGCATAGTATGGAAACCTGCTATGTTTTCGGTATTGTTTCTTCTCTCCATATTTTATTTATCAGCTGTTTTAAGTTTATCATAAGAGTAATTCCTCCTTTCTTTAAAAGTTCCGCTGTTATTGTATCTTCTCCTGGTGCCTTCCCTCCCTTTAGCATTTCGACCGCCATTTTAACCTCTTCCAACGTGGGTTCTTCTAAATATTGCTCTACTGTGATAATATTATTGTCTTCCGCTTCTGTTTCGGTTGATATATTCAACATTTGTTCGAAAACCTTTTTGAATTCCCTTGTTACTTCTTCTTTATCAGTTATTAATGTTCCTTGGTCATCTTACATTATCGTTGATCTAGGTTTAAATCCGTTTTTAACCTCATTTGCCTTTTCAAAGAATAGTTTTGTGTTACTTCTGTAGCTATTTTCGATAGTTTCTATTCTAGTTTTCTCCCACATTCTTTTGTTTTTCTGATTATCTGATTTGCTCTTTTCTGTTTTAAGGCTAATTCTCGTTTATTGGCTTAACTTGGATTCCTTAACATTGTTGTTCTTGCATCATCTCTTTCTACCATGGCAGTCCTGCATTCATCGTTAAACCATTTATTTATTGCTCGTTTTCCTTGTTATCCCAGAACTTCCTCTGCTATTTTCTTGAACGAATTCTCGGTTTTTTCCCACATCTCATCAATACTGCTCGCCTTTTCTATTGGCCGCAGTATATCATTTAACCTATTTTTGTACTGTTCTGTCGTCTGAGAATACTTCAGTGGTTCAATGTTTATCTTTTTGACAGGTGCTCTTCGCTATTTCCATTTTATTGATAGTCTTAATCTGACTTTGGTTTTCACCATGAAATGGTCTGATATTTCGCTACTACCTCTCATGCTACGCACATCCATTATACATCTTTTAAATCTACCATCTACTACTACGTGATCTATCTGGTTTCTCGTTCGCCCATCTAGCGATACCCATGTCTGTTTGTGTATATTTTTATGAGGAAAGGTAGTGCTACTTACTACCATATCTCGTGCCATAGCAAAGTTTATAAGTCTCGTCCCATTGTCATTTAAGTTCAAATGTAGGCTAGTACTCCCTATTGTCGGGCTGAAGATGGGTTCTTGACCTATTTTAGCGTTAAAATCACCAAGTAATATTTTCACTTTACTATTTAGTAGTAAGTCACACACTGTGTCCAGTCTTTCGTAAAATTCATTCTTATCCTCAGTAGGTGCATAGCCGTTGATTATAACTAAGTTATACCATTTACATTTTAGTTCTAGATAGCATATTCTATCATTAATTGCTTCAAAACGTTTTACGTTAGGTAACAGTTTGTCGTTTACCACAAAGCCAACTCCTGCTTGATGATCCAGTCTACCACCATATTATATCGACCTAGTCGGGACGCAACAATATATATATGTATAGGTACGTAATAAACACAGCTTGTTACAGATGACTTTTTAAATTATTCATTTTGCGTTATCAGGATGTGAATGTAAAAGTAAGATACAGTTGTCAAACGCCGACTATGTGCCCTGGATATTATTTATTTTATACATGTGTAGCGTGCCACGTATGAACAACCGTATAGATGTAGTATTAAGTAGTGTAAAAAATAAAGGTTGATGAAATATTTCTAAGTGTTTTATTGTTACAAAAATATACTAAGTCCAAATAACTAATTTAATTAAACTCTGAAAAATATTCTAAGTCAAAAAAATACAATTATTGAACTGGGTGACGTAAAGGTGCTTGCGCTAACTCTGGTAAATCACGTCTGAAATGTGCCTATTCTGGACCCCCTTTATATACTGTCCAGAGACCCCCGCGATACTGGCTGGTCCCTGCTGGTCAGTTCACGTGCAGCCTTCGCCTTCCCACGCTCTGTGTTAATCATATATCTATGACTTCCTGTCACATCATTATAGTGCGTGCGAATGTGACCGTGAGATGATACAACTACGTATTTTAATATAATATAATATAATATTGGTGATTCCAATCAAAGTACCTGAACTCTAGCGGTATTGATAAGAACTAGCGAAATGTAGGCTAATAATGAAGTGATAATATCATTTTAAATACAAAAAACTTGACGAAAACATTGAGAACTGTGAATTTTCAAAATATTTCTTTAGACTTTCATTATTTAATATTAAATATAATTTAAAATGTCCACATCCGATCATACCTATTCAAATAAATTGAATACCAAACGCTACCTTTCTAAAAGATACTGCTGTGTGCCTCAGTGTAATAAGAAAAATATGTTAGTTCAATATTTCAATAGAAATAATATAAATTTAGCAATATAACTAGTGATTTATTATTACTGTAACTAATATAATACTATACTATAATAATTAATATTATTTTTAAATATTTTATTATATTTAAGACGTGGTGANACTGGTGTAAGTTTTCATGCATTTCCTAGAAACATCACTAAAAAGCGACAGTGGGAGATTGTTTTGAAAATGGGTAAAAAAAACACCTAAAAATGCTGTGGTGTGTTTATTTCACTTCCAAGACGAGGATTTTATTATTAGTCAAAAAAGTTATTGATTAGTTTAAGACCTTTATTTTAAATGATAGATTTGTAACTTTGTAAGACATCAGTTTTTTTTTTTTTGTACAAAACAAAAACTATTTAGAACCCTTACCAAAGTTACATCGTCTCAAAGAAAATGTGATTTCATCACTGAATCTTCCAAAAAGAAAACTGGACAAAGTGATTGACACTCCTAGAAAAGAAAAGATGCGAAAAAGATCTGAGCGAGCACACACAAGAGCATGCATCATCTGACTTTGAAGACCTTGCTACTGAATTAGTATATGAAGCCAGTGTTCAAATATCTAACAAAGAACATATACTAACTTTTTATAAATGTATCCAAGTAGACCCTTTGTACCGACCTCCAGGTTTTAAAAGCACCATTATGGATCTAATTAGAAATGATACTGACATATTAGCCTTTACAGGAATCCCCACTTTATTAAAATTCAAAAAAATAGTTGAGGTAGAGGAGTTTTTAAATTAAATTATAATACTGAATTTGCCATAGACGTTCATCATCGAATATTACTAACATTAATTAAACTTAAACTGAACATATCATATAAATACCTTTGTATATTATTTAGTATATCAAAAAGTACATGCGCAAATTATTTTTACAACTCTACTGATTTATTATATTTAATCTTAAAACAGTTAAAACCTCTAATTATCTGGCCATCTAAAAATAGTATAGAAAAAATATTCTCAAAAGTTAAAAAAGATCAAAGTCTCCATTTGTTTTTGATATAATAACTTCATGAGGATGTCCATTTAAGTTTGATGTTTGTAGACATAACGCTATGAACACAATTTTATTTTCGGATTGTTCTTTAATGCCAAATTAAATTATATGATTGCATTTATGAATTTCTGTACCTTCAATCAACGGTCTTTTACTGTCACCAATGTAATTGATGATATCTATAAGATCTATTATAGATGAAGACATTTTAAAATAACGTAAAATTTGAAAATACTGAATTGAATATTAATTAGTAAGTCTTATTATATATTTTAATATTACTATGCACTACACAATATTATTATGATTTATGAGTCCGTGATTATGATACATGATACGTCATGTACCTACATTTCATTATCAACCGTGATAAGAAATAGGCTAGGATCACACTATGCGTTTTGTCGGTGCGACCGTGACATGTTGCGGTTGCGTCCCGACGGTTTTATACGGTTCCGCAAATCGGTCTAGTCTGGCCCTGATAACGCGTTTTATATTTAAACCTATTTAATTTTAATGTATTGCAGTTCGGGATCAGGTTGGTCGGGAACCGACAAAACGCAGTCTGATCTTGCCATAGCGCTACCTATAGTTGCTTGGAATCACCAATATTATCGATACGGCCAGCATTTCCAAGAATCATTTTCTCTAGTACCGCTTTCGGTTATAGGCCTAATCAAGTCGTACTCGTATATGGGCGTTCATTCATTAACTCTTTTAATGTAATTTTGTATTACCCTTCACTTTTAGGCCTATCATACTTAAAATTATTATTTCGATTATTATCTACTCTAACGAACCCGTCTACGAGTTCCAAGAAATACTATTCATTATACATCTTTGGATTTGGTTGTTATTATCTACGTTCTTGTACCTATGTGTATTATATTTAATGTATGAGACATTAGAGCACGTAGCACATGGAAGGTATTATAAAATCGATTTATTAATTTAAATTTTTTTAATTGTTTTCTATTTGGTAACTATGATAATCAAACATGTTTACAAACTGTATCAATATACTATTTTGTGTTTAATTATTCAAAATCAAAATAAACAATGTTATTTTAACTATTTTGTAATATCCATCACTTAAAACAATTTTATTAAAATAAGGTATTATCAGTCCTATAGAGCATTATTCAGCAATATGACGGTGAGTACAAATATTTTTTTAAAATTAATTTCAATGTTGTTTATTTGACTTAATTATTATTTTTAATGATTCTAATTTTTTTTTTTTTGCCTATTTGAGTAGGTTATCGTTTTTATGTATGTCAGCTACAGAATAATATTCTAGTTTATTTGATTATGGAATATATATATGTATATATATTTGAATCCTTTTAACTTATAACGTTCTATTAAGTGAAGTATTCGTGATAAATTCAACTATAATAAATTAATACTATTAATACTATTGATATAATAACCTATAACGACATTTTAATAAAAAAGTTAGTTAGGTATTTTCCATACAGACTGTCGTTTGAAAAATTAATTTTATTTATTCAAGTATGAAACAAATCATTAAAATTAAAAGAACGCTATGTAAAGCGAAACATATATAATAACCGAGAGAACGTGTTTTAGCCAAACTCACTAAGGTGGCACTGTGGCAGCCGGCCGATGATTGTGCTCATGTTAATTATTTTAATATTTTCTAAAATTTCGATTATGACGGATCACGTCAGTACAAAATGCATAGGTAGGTAAAAAAAAAAAAAGTAAAAAAATAAGTTAAATAAGTTATTAAAAATTCTAGTTGCTAAATTGGATATTTTACGTTAAATTTGTACATGTTATATTTTATAAGATACAAGCGTATAGTGTATGCGCGTTACGACGTACGTGTATTTTGACGCACGTATTAATCAGTTTACACGACCATCAAATATTATGCCTGTAGATACAATATTTTTTTTTGAAAAAAATTAGTTTTCTACAGACATTTTACGATACAAAACGTAGGTAATAGGTGTAATGGATACTAACGAAATTGTAACGTTCTCGTATTTACGAGCCCAGCGAAGAAAACAGTTTTGGGTTCATCCTATAAATTCTGAACGTCAATTACATGGCCATTATTTTCAATTATATAAACAACTTCAGAAAGACAATGTTAAGTTTTTTAATTATTTTCGTATGTCGATAATTTCATTTGATGAGTTACTAACTTACATAGGAAAAGACATAAAACGGAAATATACACATATGACAGCTATTCAACCCGAGGAAAAATTGGTGATAACTTTAAGGTATGTAGATTGTAGATACATAATAAATTAAGTTATAATTCAATAAACAGTAATTTCATTCAATAAAGTGAATCTGGTTGGTGCATTGGAGAGGTCATTTTTTGAAATAGCACCGGGAAAAACCAAAAAAAAAAAAATTAAGGAAAAACAGAAATTTTTACGCCAAACCAGTTTTCGACCAAATCGATTTTTTACATGGTTGTAATTCAAAAACTAATAACTGTAAATACTTAAAATTTATAAACAGCAAAATTTTCAAAATTTTTTTTAACTTTTTTGAGTTATTTATAGACCACTGAAATTTTTGTATTTTTATGAGAAATGTTTTTTAAAGTGTCGATAAAAAAATGTTGGATGACCAAAAATTAATTCAAGGTTCGTTATGAATTGTTCTTATTGTAGTTAAAAAAAATTAAAAATCGTAAGTCACAATTTTTTTTATAAGCGTTTATAGTTCAAATTTTTACAAAATCTATCGAAAATTTTGCAAGTAATTTTGAAGTTGAAAAATCATAATTTTTATTGTGTTTATAACTAAGGATTAAAAATACGAATCTATGTTTTCCATAAGTTTTCCTTCAAGTTGCTGTAGAGAAAACTCGATGCATAATTTTAGGTACAATTTTAAGTGCATTTGAATTTTAAAGTTTTACGAAATAGCGTAACGATAACAATTTATCCGCAAACGATTTTAAATATTAGTTATTATTCAAAAAGTATAAGTCGTAGATACTTGAAAATTTTACCAGTTATTTAGATTGGCGTTTTCTTTTCATGATTAAATTTTTAAAATATTTTGACTTTTTTGAGCTATTTATCGACTGGAATTTTGAATTTTTCTGAAAATTGTATTTAAGTGTCGATAACATTTTTTTGGCCCAATCAAAATACTTGGAGGAAATTTAATACAAATTTTCTCATAAGTTATTCTTATAGCGATTAAAAAATTATAAGAATACATAGCCAAAATATTTTTTTATTAGCATTTGAAGTTCAAATATTGACAAAAATTCGTCGAAACCATGAATATTTGCAAATTATTTTGTAGATATAATTCATACATATTTTTGTGTAAATAGCTAATAGTTGAAAATTTAAT
>VUJU01005630.1:0-13025 GCA_009835225.1 Aphis craccivora
TTTTTTTTTTGATTTTATTATATTATCTTTTTCTATTTCTATTTTAGATTTTTATTCTATTAAATCGATACTTGAAGTATTATGATAATTTATGATAATTTATTTAAGTACACGTGCTATACATATATATAATCTCACAATTATTGTTTAATATAGGTTTACGTAAATACATACTACTGTATTTAAAAAAAAATGTTATTAAAATAATTCTAAGTATTTTTATTGTCTAATGCTTTTAAGTATATGCTGATAATTAACATCTTTAAAGATTACCCTTTCAATATTGTATATGGAACAGATAATATACGTAGGTAGGTATTAGCAATAAAATAACAATTTATTTAATATTTTTGGAATTGATTTGTATCGTACAATATGTATAACGTATAAATTATTTTATTTTTAAATTTTAATAAATGATGCATTTGAATAATACAAACGTTTAACATTAGAAAATAATATAGCATTGCGGGTTTATTTACCTAGTGTTTTAGTGTTATTATACTTATAAGTATATATGATTAACTTAATATGTTAATTAAATTATAAAGTGTAAATTTCATTTAGTTTTAATCCCTATTTTTAGTTTGTTTTTTTATAGAAGTAACATTTTTTTTATTTTTTATTAATTTGAAATTTTAAAAAATTGTTTCAGGTTAGTTGTATATGGCCCTGTTTAACAAGCTCGGCTGCAACAGGTAAAACAAAATGTAATTTTCCTATACAATTCCTTATTATTATTATATTATTTAGTATCGTGGCCATTAATCGTAGGTATGTATAAACTATTTTAGATTTGAATATATTGGTATATATAGGTTCTAACTGCATGCATCATTATAAAAATATACCTACACTTAACTATATGATCGATATTAACCGGTAAAAACAATTGTAGAATTTATTATGGCTGCAGCAGATTGGCATCGGTTACTAAAATAGTTACTTGTACCTACTGTATATTATATATTAATAAAATGTATTCTTATATAATCAACACAATGAGAAATGTGTAAAGCGTGTATGATGTATGTGTATCAGATAATTTAACTATTTATTAATGCATTGAGAATAGTAGGTTATCGAAAGTCTCAACTAAGGAACACCCTACTATCTACCAAAAAATATCGTGTGAAGTTCAATTGTGTTATGCAGACGGTTTTCATAGACGACCGTTAATTGTTTAGGTTAGCAAATGGGCAGCGAGTTCGTTAAGCAATATCTGCAACTTGACTTAACTCCATAGTATAATATAGGCATACATATTTATATTCGTACTGGGAAATGTGAAAGGTGAATTATTGGCCAACTTTGATTTGTTCTATTTATTTATTTTGCATTATACATTTTGTTAAAAATTGTCTAAACTGATGAATTGTGTAGAATTTAATTGAATAATAAGCATTACGGTATTGTGTCTATACCTGTAGGTCCGGTTAGTACTGTTATAATGTATATGCAGTTGTTTAACTTAATGCCATTAATCTTTAATTAATCAGAATTTATAGATATGGTATTTAATATTTGGTTAATAGATATTATTTAATAACTCAATTAAATAAAAAAATTACGTGCATTCGTGTATACTTAACCTAGTATAGATATACTATTATATACTACTATTTTAATTTCTACTTGCTAAACTAATTAAATTTAAAAAATAAAAACTAAATAGTGTAATACATTGTGATAGATTATTAATTATTATTTAAAAAAAAAATATGAATGAAGTTAGGTTAAGTTGTAAAGCAATTGTTTTGATTGTTATTTATAAATAACATGTCTAATGTAGGTAGATACTAAATTAGTGATAATAAAATATTAACAATTAATATCTATATTATAAGCTGAACATTTTTTTTTTTATTTAGTTCATAATACATTTTTTAGATTCTGAACGGAGTGATGGATATATTGATTATACAATGTGTGTGTTTTGTTGTGTCTGTGTACATGATAGCTTGTCGAAATAATGCTTTAATTTTAAACTTCAGGGATAGTTTCTGGTAGCAAATTGAATGTCCATAATACACTATGAAGGTCAAAAGTAAACATTTTCCAGCAGTTTTCAAAAGCATAAAACAGTGACGGAATTTTAACGGTTTTTTAATGCAAAACCAGTTTTTGACAAAATCGATTTTTTTTTATTGTTGTAGCTCAAAAACGAATCACTGTAAATACTTGAAATTTCAGCAAATGTTTATATTAGCGTTATCTTTACACGGTGAAATTTTCAAAATATTTTGGTTTTTTAGAGCAGTTTATAGACAACTGAAATTTTCGATTTTTCTAAGAACTTTTTTTTGAAATTCCGATAAAAAATTTCGAATTCCCCAAAACAATTTTAAATACCTAAGGGTTTTTATAAGTTTTTCTTATTGCAGTAAAAAAAAAATCAAAAATGGTCTGTCACTATTATATGTGCTTTCATAAGCGTTTAAAGTTCATATTTTTGCGAAATTTGTCAAAATCGCGAAAATTTGCTAGTAATAATCATATACCTAGTTGAAAATTCATAACATTTTTAGTATTTATTTCCTTTATATCCTTGGCTGTCAAATTATCTCCGTTCAGAATCGTTTTTGGTACCTATACAATGAAACCTATCATTGAATTTAAATTTAATACATCCAGTATATAGTGACCTACTATACAGCAGAGCGTTACTCACTGAACCGCCCTTATTTTTTTATATTTGAATCTTATATTGCAATTTATAGCTATTTTTCGTTTTATATTATATTTACACCACGGAATAATATGTAGTCTATCTTCATTTTATAGTTAATTAATGAATAAGTGTATACTAATTTTATAAATCAAACTTATTGTAGGTATAATAGAGGTGGAGTATGGTTGTCGATTGACCCCATTTTGATAGTGTAAATAATATATTATCATAAAAAAATAAAGCAGCATATACATCTATTTCAATTATATTTTGAATAGTTAGACTACAATTAGAGAAATAATTAATTCCCGTAACCTAAATCGTGAAAACGAGGTAACCAAACGTATTTTATACTTTTAATTTATTTAAATTAACTCATTTAAATATTCCTACACAATTAATTGAAAGTGTTATATGATATTGATTGATCTAAATATATTATAATGTTTATATTAAATATTAATAACATGATTAAAGATACTTCAATATTATGTCAATATCCAATTAAATGTATTTACAATTAATTTGGTGGAAATTGTTTTAGTTGTCTATAAATCCACGATTTTAAATTAGTTTTTATTTTTGAATTTATATTATATTATATTACACTTAATATTTTTTAAAGTAAGATAGTTGAGTGATTTTTTAATAAAAAAAATTTACTATTTATTTTTGGATTTACTAAGTATAAAGATTTTAGTTGTTTACATGTTATTATAAAAATATCTAACAGTTCATTTTCACGTTTGAATAGTATGTTTAACATTAATATATTCTAAAACTTGTTTTATCTACCAAAGAGAATCTGGTTAGTATAAATACACTTAAAACACATATCTTTTGATAAGTTATATCATTATAGTATTGTATTTTATTGTTTCCTACTTGGCCTTAAATGGCAAAATATTTTATAAAATTATGTTTCATTGAAAACACAAAAAACATTTCTGTTTATGTTTTATTATCGTTACCTAATATGTTTTCGTGTAACATCATGCCGTTCGATGCCGTTTGTGTTGAAAAACGTATGATAATATAGTTATAACAAGATATGTAACAAGGTTTGTGTACCTATACATATTTGTATACAAAAATAACAAGAAACACGGTTTTACGTATTTTGTTAATCGTTGTCTTGCAGGTTTTTGATTTAATTTGACGACGGATATAATTTAAAATTATTAATTTTAAACGACGTCGTCATCTACTGAGACGGGGTGTATCTCATTCGAGGATTTGTATACGCACTCTAAAATATAAACTCCATTTTAATAAATTGTTAGTTTACCCACTGTGGTACCTATAGTACGAGTTGTGATATCAATTTCCTCACTCCGCACCATTTCGTGTTATATTGCCATCCTCCCAGGAAACTGGAACTGTGTTTAACGTACATTTTATACGCACATGTCATTTATATAATTATTATAATACGACTATGCTCAGTATACACATAGAATTCTATGGTTTACATTCACTCGTAATTTCGTTAAAACGATTAAGATCCGATACTGTTCGTTTCGTGCAGTCCGTTCGAATTGTTGTAATCAACGGTTGTTTGTACATTGTGTATTACGTTCATTCTATGTTAATATACTGTTTGGAGGAAAAAAACACGTTTCGTTTAAAACACTATTATATATTAATATTGTTCATGTTTAGTTACTATGTAGATAGGTATTAGGTACCTACCTGATAAGAGGTGTATCCGCCCGACTGCCTATATCTTTGACGTGACATATAACGGCTAGCCACCAAGCAGATTATTCAGTAATCACGCTAATTGTTTGCACGTAGCTTACCGAGTAACTGAGTTTTATTTTACACACCACGTGTAACTATCAGGTATATTATTATTATTATTAGGTACTATATATTTTTGATGTGTTGGATTATCTTGTACCATTCGAAGCAAATTCATATTGATTTACAAGTCTTAAGTCTGTATTAAAACTCGATTCAAAAACTTTCAATAATTTAAAAAGCTTAAAAAAGATATTAAAATTATAAGTGTACAGTGTGTATAACGCGGACACACGTTGTGGGTGCGACGGAGCAGGTAAAAACGTTAACACCGCCAATAACGACGAACGAGGTGGTTTAAAGAGGGGCGGGTAGTCACCGGTATGGATGACTGGAAGAGGGGAAAGGGTTGGGTAATGGAAAGTGTGCGCGCCTTGACCTACGTCTTTGCGCGTGCGCACCGACGTCACGTTTGTAAACGTCCGTTGGCGGAATTCAAAAACTCGCGAGCGCCCGCCGCCGTCGAGGGAACTACTATTGCCGCGTCTTCGTCTTTTTCCTATCCGTCGCAGCAGTGTTGTTGTTCCCGCCGGTCCGTGCGTCCGCGTGCATTGTCGTTGTCGTTGCTCGCGATCCAACCTGTGCTCGTTCTGTAGGTACCTAACCATAATAATATTTAAGTAATATTATGTTGTTGGTGATATTTTAGTGCACACGTGATAATTTTTTTCTCTTGTTAAAATTGTGTTTTTATTTATATCAAAATATATATTGTTATATTTACAGTGCTCCGCAAAAAGTGCCGTTTTATTAGTTTTTTATATGTTTTTTTTTTTTTGGTTTTTATCTATTTTATGGTGTTAATTGTTAAATTATAATAGTAAATAGTATCTTAATAGTGTTGTGCAGTTACCTACTTAACTAATTATATTTTAAATCCTGCGAATTTGTCATTTTTTGTTCTTTTAATAAATTTAAAGATCTAAAGACATACTGAAAGAACGAAACAAACAGTTAGATGGTATTTATATACATTGGATAATTATTAATATTATTATTATGTTTTAAGTCCGATGAAGTCTTTTGCAAACATCAATGCTTTGTGTATAACGTTTAAATTCAATTGATTGCTTCCGAGTCTTCGAGTGACTGGAAAGTGGAAACCAGCTTAAAAACAAATATAAAACAAACCTCTGTATTATTCTAAGGTTTATAGTGTTCGAGAATAATAAATGAAACATTATATTTTTAACTTAAATTATATGTCAAGAAAGTGTTTGATTTAAAGTTATCGACAATATTAATTGAAAGAACTGAAATGCTAATCAAAAAACATATTCTTATAACAAAATACGCATTAAGTTTTTTGATCGTGTATCGATTATACTGGTTAACTAAACAATGAATAATAAACAACGTTAAAAGACGAATGTATGATATTTATTATTGATTAGGTACGTTTATTATTTTAAAATATTTCCATATAGTTTTCTTTACACTCGAATACCTTTTTACGAGCTTTTAAAGTTATTATAGTTATCGAATAAGTATATATTATGTATAAATAGATTATTATTAATTTAGGAAATCAGATAATTTATTTAAAATAGAGCTATTTAATTAAATTGTATTTATATTTTTATATTCATAATATAATTGAAGATCAGGACGTAGAACATTAATCATTGTATATTTTTATATTTAGTAACCATGAAATAATGGGTGTTAGGATTTTAATTAGGTGTTTTATTTATTATTTGGTAAATCATCATTTTTTCTCAAGTTTTTAAACAAATATATTGAAAAATATTTTTTTCGTTCTATACAGTTGGCATGATGAATGCGAAAATTGATAATACATTAATAATTTCTCTATACCTAGTTATGATGAAACTGTCAAAAGGACTTATGTTTCCGGTAAGATAAAAATTATACCTTTTCTTATTTCTTTAGGTTTACACTATTAAATTCATATTTTGCCTAAAGTCAATATAACTTACGTTTTATGTGTGTTTATAATAATATGATTAATATATTAGATTCAGTAATAATAAAATTGACAGATTTAATTATAATGGTTTATACATTTAGTTCAGTTGATATTTATTGATTTTAATGTTTTAAATTATATTATAATATACATCTCCCTAAAAGTATTAATTATTTTATTTATTTTTATTTTAAGTAATGCTTCATATGAAACAAAACAAATAAAGTATTTATTTAAATTATAAATGAGTGAATTCTATAAAAATTATTTAGATTACGTATAAATTAGTTTTGTATTTGTATAATATAATCGTTGCTTTAGATATCAACAAACCAACATATAGTGTCGTAAATCGTATGCAAAATTATTTGATGCTATTTTATTAATTTTTATTGTTACTGTATACGAACTGAAATATTATTTCAAAATGTATCATTAAAAAAATAATAATTTATTGATTTATGCACATATATTGTTAGTATAAAATTGAATACGTATTTTAAAAGTAATCTATTACTTAATAGTATGTTAATACTTAATGGTAATAATTTTGTTTTCAAATCTTTACTATTAACTTAAACTATTTTACTATCATGACTTGAGATATTTTTTTAATTTTTTATTATTACCGGTAACATAAGTGTTATGAGCCATATTTAAACTATGAAATATTAGTAAAATACAACCTTAAAGGAAAATATTTGAATTACAACTACCTATTACCATGAAAAAAAAATATGACAATTTGCTTACAATGTATACATAATTTGACACTTAAATAAACACATAGCTCTTTATATGACCGGTAGTACACCCACATATTTTTATTTATCTCTTCTTCGTATATAGGTACCGGAAAATGAATACACACTATACAGTATATATAACTATCATCTATATTCTATGTCATATTGTCATATAAGATTCCACACCTGGTGACTTGATAGTTTTTGCTTCACCAAAAACGCTTTGTCAAACAGAACCGACTGTGTTCGCGTTGAATGGGCCCCGAAAAATGGTATGTATATAGAGTTCAATGGCGAAAATATATCGAAAACTCGCATTGTCGTTTCATCGCCCCCGTTGATCATTGCTTTTGCCGGCAGCAAGGCTATATCACGACCCCAGCGGCGTTCGCTGTTCACGATCCTTTTCATAATATGCACTTATTATATGTTGCTTTGCTTTCTCCCATTAAAATCATTTACCAGCAATTGTAAGAATAAGTTATACACGCTTTGTTACGTTGTTATCGCATGATATTATAATACAGATAAAAACCTATGGTTTAGGTATCCATATCCGTTTTCGTATTTAATTTCTGATCATTTTATCTCCGCTTAATATACTTACCGTAAAACATGCAAACTTACCGTCTCTACGTTGATGATTTAAGGTAGTTAAAGATGATAAAAATGAAAGGTTTTCACTGTATTGCTTCATATTGACCATATTTGTCCTTGACATTTGACATTTTAAGTATACTTATATGACGAGAGTTTCGTTCAGGTACACCGGTACCTACCTATAATAGGCATGTACCTATCATAATATAATGTCCACACATTTTTGAAACATTTACATTTGTTCTCGACATACTTTAAATCATTTTTTATTAAATTAAATATATGAGTTTAGACAACTTAGTAGTATTTTCAGATTGGAATAATATTGTTATGTTTAAGACTTTTTATTTATTTATCTTATCAATATATGGGTAAATGTTAAAGAATCAAATCTTCGAGAGAAATGGTTTTAAAAGTTCTGTACCTGTGATTTGTTTTAATAAATTGAATATATTAACTGCAATAATTTAAAAAATTGGGTTATTTTTTAATTTTGTCCTTCAATATACAATTGTCAATAGACAATATAAAAAAAAAAATTGAAAAATTAAAAAATGACGAATGGTTTATCCCAAGGCCACATTTGAAACGAGTGATTATTTTTTTTAATGTTTATGAACAATTCATCATTAAAAAACACACTCCTCTTCCGGTTGTTTTGTTATCATTGCACTTTCTTTCAGAGTTCTGTGACTATTATTGCCTATAAGACCCAATAATTTACTCGTAGCAAACTAACGCCCACCATGTATGTTGGCAAAGGTATTGGAAAGGACCCTGACATTTTCATCGAAAATCGCTCTATATTCTTTGGCATACAATCATGACATACAGTCATGTTTGGCTAATATTATCGATCATTTTCTTTCACCGTATCTAAGTGTCCATTTTCATAAGTGTTGGGCGTGGATTTAACCTCAATTTTTCAATTTGTTCGATTGATAGTTGAAATCATAATAATATATATTGTATTTTCCATAAGTATACAAATATAATATATTTCTTTATATTATAAACTATATGAAATAAAAAATTATTTCTTTACTTTTCTGAAAGAACATGTTGGTTGCCTACACACCAGACTAAGCAAAATAAAAACAATATCACAACAAATAACGAATCTGTTTAACAATTCAATACGTAAATATGTTTACTAAATATTTTAATAAGGTGTGTTTCTTTATCTTTGTAATATTAGGGTAAATGCCCGTCAAACGGTTAATGACCTATCAGTAGTTATATGAGTGTAATTTCCCTGAAGAGGATACATGTGTCTTCCTCTTTTAAGATAAAACCTTCATAACACTATTCGTAATTGCCCGTTGTTTGTTACGTTGACAGAGGGAAAAAATGGTACCAATCCGGTTGTCACAGTCACAACCATAACCGGAATAACGGTAATGACCGCGAAAAGTCATTGACGTAACTTTAGGTTATTGAATTGCTTATTTCATTCTTGTAATAATTGATGAAATACATTCTAGTTATTGAATATAAATGTATTCTTACATTATGATGAATTAAAACTTCAATAACAGAATAATACGTAAATGACTTTTTATTATTAAATGTTAATTGTATTTTCCTATTACACATTTATTTAAAATTTCACACTTGAATCATCATTTTATAGTAACGGTGGTGACTAATTATTTTATTAATGAGGCGTATTGAAAACAATATTCTATAAATATTGGGGGAACAATTAATTAAAAATCGAATAGCCTCTGTAATAATAGTATTGTCTACAGTAATTTTTTTCTATACGTAATTCTGGAGAAAGTATCATTTTTACGTGATAAAAATCAATAGGAGTATAAATATCTGTATAAATTAATATAATTTTAAAATACAAAACATTAATGTAAGTGATATTATTATGTATACATTTTAAGCAGCGCTTGCCTCATAATTTGGCATTTGCATATATTTCTATTTTAAATATAACTTCGTACAGATAAAATAATATTTTATAGGTACTGTATTGAATTTAAAACGATGATTATGTACAAAATATTGCATTTGTAATTTATGACGTTTATGACAAAACAAATTAAAAATGTACACAAATAATATAAAATTATATAATATGATACAGAGGATATAAAATTCTATACATCTTTTTTATATAATTCTTGAAATTAAAATATGAAAATAATGTGCTCACTATTCGGCGATAACCTTATAAGTTATAACGTAGGTATATAGGTATTGCGTGCGTATAATAGTATTTGATTATTTTTAAATTTTAATGTTTTTAATGACTACCTAACCACTGAGGGTAATTTGTATATAAAAAATAATTTCATTTTAGAGAAAATAAAATAAAATAAAAAAATAAAATGTTACTTAAAAGTTTGTTGACATCAAGGATATTGATAATTAGAATTGCAAAAGGTTTCGTCGGATTTTTATATTATCGAATTCAACTTTAATCTTGCCACTGTGCCACCGACATCATCAACCACTAACCACCGAATATATTCTCTTGTACAAAATTGGTTGCTGTTTATCGCTGCACCGATGTATAGAATACTGATCACTTCTCCTCTTTTCGAAACTTCCGTTGGACTGTCGTCATAATGTTGGTACAGCAATTTTTCTAAATTGCGTCTATTGTTTTATTGTCTAGCGAGGAGTATATTGTACATATCTGACTTATTATTATATATAAATTATATACTCGTTGCATTGCTAATAATTAATATTTTATCGCATGTTCGTCTGAAGTATATTCGCAAGACGATCGGTGTATCAGAATACTTCGTAATTTCTATATTCTATAATATAATATCAAGTATAATATATATATTGTAAAAAGTCGGCTGTTATGGTGGTTGCGTGTAGAGGGTTGGGTCAATACCATATTGAGGCAGTATAGAAGCACATTTAATAACATGTAGTAAAAAACAAATACAATCGTTAGAAACTAAATAACATTATATCACTTTTTACTGATAACATTTTTAAATTTTCCAATAATAATGTATTGATAAATTGGACTTCATCTAATAAATTTCCAAGTGTTCATACTGCCTTTGAGTGATTTGATCCGGTCCTACGTGTGGCGTATTTGCAATTTTAAAAAGACCTTTTTTATAAAGAAAAAAAATATATACACGCAGACTGGGACTCCAACAAAGGATATAATGTGAACACTGGAGCGCTGAAGGAGCATTGTTGTATTATATAAGTGCAAATGTCGCCGTACAGCAGGGAACACCACACGGCCGTCGTAGCGCCTATTTCGGCAGTGTCACCTGTGATCGAAGAGTTTGGCAGTAACAAGAAAGATGACGCCGCCGCAGCCGCTTCCGGTGGACTACCGTCTTACCACCATAAGTACTCGGAGTCTGGAAAACCCGCTGCCGGATATACCAATGGGTTCTCATTGCTGCGTCGATTGTTGCGTTGGTGGCTTGCCCGATTTGGTCAAAAGCCGTTGGTTAAAAAAGGTACGTCAATTTCACTTATTATGTATGTATTTCGTGTAAATAAGGGCAGTTTTTATTAATATATATATATATATATTCATTTTTTAAAT
The DNA here is from genome assembly GCA_009835225.1 of Aphis craccivora. Classification (NCBI taxonomy): domain Eukaryota; kingdom Metazoa; phylum Arthropoda; class Insecta; order Hemiptera; family Aphididae; genus Aphis; species Aphis craccivora. The sequence goes on from VUJU01005630.1 coordinate 11,295, forward strand.
GGTTTTTTATTTCAACCAATTCTCAGAAATGTGTTAAATGAATTAGTTTTCAACTGATTGAATATACTCCTTCAAGCGATGCACCAAATGATTCGAAATACAGCGCAAATTATTGTAGTTCGTGTATGTTTGTTTGCATTTGTAAACAGTTTATTATTAATATTCAATAAAATGAATATCTATCATAAAAGTTATAGTAAATATGATTATTTTAAAAATAGTTTTTCCTGTTAAGTTAACAATTATCTTAACAAAAAAAAAAAAATGAAAAATCTTATTTATGTTTTTGGATTTTTATAAATTATTATATAATTTAAAAATGTAATAAGTACTTAATTTATACTGCGTGATTTTGAGATAAATATTACATAGAATGTTATATTATTATTATTATTACGTAATACGTTAATGTGTTTATTAATATGTACTTTATGAAAATCGTTCGTAAAATACAATAACTAATACAATGAGAATAATGTTTAATACTATTGTGATAACAACTAATTATTTATGCATGAGATTCTATTCCTATAATTCCCTATTTTGTAGACTTAACGATATCGTAATATAAACATAAATTATTTTTGTATTATTTGTTTTTAAAAATTATGAACATGCATTTTTCTTTGATCATCGTTAAAAATAATTTAAATTTAAATCTCTTTATAATAGAAATTATTATTACATATTATTATGTATATTGTTCAATTTTTGTTCGTCTTTTTTTGGTCTATTGGCTTGTATCGTAAATATAATTTATATAACGTGATGAATGATGATGGTATCATCATGATACATGTGTACCTATATGTTAATTATCGTATACACATTATACGGCACGCGGTTATTTTTAAGTCGTTCGACCCGCTCATTAGTTAGGTATACGTCATGATTAGTCACTTAAGTGTTATATGTCGTTTGAAAAGTTTATATAGGCACCTATGTATATATAACAAATGCTAATGCAAATAATAACTGTACGATTATTCACTGATAGCGAGACGTGTTTACTGTTATGTTATCAATCGCGATATGATTTCAATGTCATCTGTGTATAATAAAATACGCGGTTTCAAATTTAACTCTGTTTTTTATTTTTTGTTGTTGCGAATATCGTTACATTTTATCATTAAGTGTGTATAATTACATTTCTTTATCGTCAACAAATGTTGGTTCAATAGCACCATTTTTTCTTATCCGCAACTTCAATCTACATGAATATCTGGGTGTTAATTTTTATGAGCTATATATTTATTTAAATATAATTAATAACCAAGTTGACAAGTTAAAATATAGATTAAAAAATATCCTATCGACACTATATTATACTTATGATATTCCTGTAATATTATTTGTGTGTGTGTTTTTCCTGCCTAATCCAAGGTTGTAATAACCATTGTTTTTTGTATTATTTATATTTTGTGTATTGGTTTTTTGATTATCATTCGATTTTACAAAAGATACAATTAAAGCAAAACTATGTATATAGTCATATCGTATATAATCTTTAGTGGGTCTTAATACTCGTAGTCTACAGTATAGGTAATATAATAATTCTAATTAAAGTACATAGGTACTGTATTTTTTTGTTTAAGCTATCATGATACGACGCATAGAAATTTTAAGGACGACATTATGCCTAAATTAATTTTAACTAATCTTCAAAAATAGTTCACAAAAACAATTTCAAAATTATATTTGATTATTAACTTAAAGTTAAAAAGAGTATAA
>VUJU01005631.1:0-13022 GCA_009835225.1 Aphis craccivora
GTGTCACTCAAGCATGGATGATATGAACATTTAATAGGTGTGTGTATTTTAAATATATATAAGAGTATAGCGCATATATTACCTGGTAGGTTATTCAGTACGTAAAGTAGGTAGTAGTATGTATGATGTAGTAACATTGATAAGCAACCAGTTTTCCTACATTCAAAGTATAAATCAGTGGTTTTAAAACTTTTTCTAAAATACAACGTGCTGTACCTAATCTTCACTAAAATTTCACAGCAACAGGTATTGCGATTTATTTTTTTATCATTATTTGATTTTTTGAACAGATTCTAAAACATAATGCTCATGACACTCAGTTTATAAATCACTGGTATAAGTTGAATTAATTTATTAATTTAAACTTCATTGGCAACTGGATATAGACTATAGTTGTCTTTCAACCATATTTGGTATATTTCGATGCAGTGATGCAGTCTATGAAATGAAAATTGTGAATATAAAAATATGCAAATTAGGTACATAAATATCCATAACTTGAAACATTATTTTATGTACCAATATTCTTTGTATTATTTATTATGTAACCAGTATATATAAAATACTAAATGAAAAAATAAATAAATGTAGGTAGATACTTAAAATATTCAAGTGAAAAATAAAATATATTAATACATTTTTAATTTAGAATCCATAAACTGGTTTCATTTTTAGTAACTTTTTATTTCTTGTATATTTTAACGATTAAATTAATACAATAAAACTGTATTAATTTTATTCCTAAATAAAAAATAATATAAGCAAAACAGCATTTCAAAAATGTGAAAAAGAGCAAGATATCTAAGAGGTAAAACAGAACGCGCAAACAGTTAATAGTTGGATTTCGGCTGCATTAAACGTGTTTTTGTGAGAATGAAAAGTTGAATATTTTACAATGGTGTAGAGTGTAGAATGTAGATATAAGATTAAAAAAAGCTAATGTTTTGAGAAACTTTTTATTTTTATTACTTTCAATAAATATTATTTACCATTGTTTTTTTTAATATTGTAATTTTCATGAAGTATCAATCAATTTTCTTTTAAAAATATATCGTATCTAACGAAAAAAAAAATGAAACTATTTTCTCAGACTGACGAGACACAGTAAGTACAAAATTATTTACGACATATTATCATTTTATATAGTTAATATACTATTCAAATAGGTATGAAATATGTTTATAAGATTTTAAATAACAACATCTATTGATTATTTTTCTCATTTCAGATCATTGTTAAAAAATAGCAAATTGAGTATTAATTGGAATAATAAAGTGCTCAAGTGGACATTTAGTATAGTTTTGTTTGGTTTATTGTTACTATGTGCTATATATATTATACACGTTTTTACTAAGAATAAAATTCAGCTAGAATCCAATGCAATTCCAAAAGTACTTAATATATTATATATTGTATATGTTATATATTTTTTTAATAATAAAATTAACTTGAACGATCAACATTTTTTTCTAAAACACCGTAGTAACTTGTATCTAATAACTTATTAAAATCATCAAACTAACCTTGCAGTATTTTAGATGTACTGTTTGACGTGTACTTCATTATAAAAATGCCATTATAATGAATAAGTTTAAGTTAAATACAATGATAAATCATTCCATATGAAAAAACAATTTTAAGCAAAGATGGCAGTCTATTATATTATATTATATTATAAAACATTTTAGAATCAAATTTCATTGGAATTTTAACTTGAGTTTAAATGAACTAAAATTATTAAAAGTTTTAACTTTAATGAATTTATACCAATAAATAAATAACTTATTTGATAATTTACTAACCGAATGTTTCTAATGAACACAAATAGCTTAAAATATCTCTAAATATTTAATAATCTAATTTTTTATACAAATGGATTATTTAAGTAAAATTTAAATGATTCATGTTTTTTCTTTTAAAATATTAAATTATAATTGATTAACAAAATTGTTTCGGGATAAATCGTTGTTAAACTTTGAATATTTAAAATTGTATTGAAATTTGTACTTCAAATACTCATAAAAAATCAATGTTATAGACTATATAGTTTACATTAACATTTTTTTTTTAAATTTTATTAAGAAAAAGTTATAAGATTCTTGTATATACAACCTAGTAACTTTTTTAATGACAAACAAATATGTTATTCTACCTACATAAATTGGAAATAAATAAAATAAAAAAAGTAGAAAATATCATATATTTTAAGTAGGTATTTTGAATTACATCATAATATTGTGTACATAATTAAATAACCTATAAATATTTGGTTAAAATTTAAATCTAAATAGCTATAGAGTTATTTATTTTTGAATTAAAACAAACCGATCATTTTAATATTGCCAAAAAGTGATCTAGCATTTTTTCCTAAACATTCCCGTTATTCTCTATTTTTTTTTTGTGTTTATTTAAAAAAATACTGAAAATTTTTACTATCGGTCAACTTTAAGTACTCCTAGATCGTATCAATTAGATTAAATTCGTACCCAATATCACACTTAATATAAATAACGAAATCATTTTTTTTTTTTACGTGTACCTACAAAGATAGAAAATAAAACTATCTTATAATTATTTATTCTCACATAAGAAATTTAGAACAATATTTATTTATATTTAAAAACATAATGTTGATGTTTAACTATCAATTTAACATCTAAAGTGTATAATATTTCAGAAAAAAAATTCACTACACATCGCAAGTATTGCAACCACAAACGATGAATTTTTAAAGAAATGTGCTCCTATCGTAAAATGTAATCCTAATGCCAAATATAGAAGCGCAAATGGATCTTGTAATAATTTGGAGATTCCCACATGGGGTGCCTCAAAAACGCCAATGCTTCGTATGATTGATGCTAATTACGATGATGGTAAGACATAAACATTGTATACTTTAAAAATTTTTATAATTTAAACGACTTTTAAATATTTGAAGAATGTAAGTAATTAGTAATTAACTAAAATATTTATATCATAAAAATTATTTTTCATACTGAATTTCTTAAACTAAAATCAATCAAATTAATTTAAATTATTATTATAATTTAACATTCCATCAATGACTAATTTCGATATACCTTATAAATTAAAATTAATATTTTTCTCGTCTGTTATAATAAATTTAAAATTTCAATATTTTACGAGTAGGTACTAAATCTAATCGTTCTTTTAGACTAAATTTGAAAAGAAAAAGCACAAATTAATTTAAAACTATTTTATAATTCATCTTATAAAATAATAAATCTTATAACTAACTATTAATTTACTGAACTAATAAAATTTCTTAAATTTTTAAAATGGTAAACATAATAATAATATGATATTATGTGAACTTCAAAATTACATTAACATGGTATAACCATAAAAATAAGTATAAAATGTGATATAAGTACTATTTATATTTACTTACATAGGTTATTACAAATTACGGTTACAAACTAATGGAAAAGAATTGCCCGCTCCAAGGGTAATAAATTTAAACGTTTTTCTGAATCATGAAATATATCGTGGTGATGAAAACAATGTACTTTTATTTCCATTTTCACAATCATTAGCCCATGACATTTCGGGTATGCCTAATCATGTTTTAACAGAAAAGAATGGTAAGTTAATATTTTACGACCAACTTGAAATTATATTATACTCTTAGTATCACTTTTCAAACACATAATATTATAGGCTCATCAGTTGACTGTTGTTCAATTAAAAATAAAATAAAAGAATATCCACTATGTGAATTGACTATCGACAATCCACCCGACGACCCTGTTTTTGGAATGAATAATAGAACTTGTACAACTTTATTCCGAGCATTGACATCAAAGCATTATGGCTGTCCACTCTACCCCGCAACGTTTGTAAGTAACATTTACTTGATGTTTATCACATAATGATATAATCAGGATTTAATTTAAATGGACGCAAAATAAACAAAATAACCTATACATTTTAACATGATTTTTTAAAACTATTAACACAATATTTGTTTTCAGTATTATTGCATAAATTATTATATATTTATTGTACACAAAAATTATAACACGCACCTAATAAATAAACTCAAGTTAGCTGTGTGTAAATGCACATAATATAGGCACCTAATTAAAATTTAAATAAACCAAATAAATATTCAAAATTAAATTAATTATTTTTTTATCTACCCATATCTATTACAAATGTTATTATTGCGTATAATATATAAATAATAAATATATAACTTTACTATGTACAACTGTTTTACTTATATAAATTTGTAATTATGAAATAATATTTTAAAATTGGATAAAAGAGCTATAACTTTAAAAATTTAGTGTAAATGTTCTTGTTGGCCATTTAGTCATTGCCCAACACTAGAATTTATTAAGTACAGTTGTATTAACTATATTAATATATTATATTAGGTCAATACCAATTCACATTTCATCGACGCATCGGAAGTGTATGGATCTAACGAAAGTTATGCATTACACCTCAGAGCTATGGATGGCGGAAGACTTAATTTCTCTGTTAGTGATAATGGTCAAATGTTCTGTCCATTTTTAAACAAACAAAGCAAGGAAGCATTAATCGGAAATCAAAGCAGCATTGAATATGATACAGGTTAATTTAATATTAAGGGTGATAAATCCGATGTATTTTTCAAACGTTACTTAACTTGTAGGATAACATTAGTAAGTGATGAAATAATCAAATTTTGATAACTGTTTTTTACTCAAAAGTTGAAAACTTTATGAAGATTATATTAGACATAGATTTCAATTAAATTAAATTCAAAAATCATAGTCTAGTATAAAATGGACGAAGCTTTTATTTTATAAATGAAAAATGTAAACTTTACTTGTCGGTACACTTCTACTGTGCTGTAGGTTTTGAAAGTTTAATACTAGATCAAGCGAGTTTTTTTTATAAAATGTTGAGTTTCAAATTTTAACAAAGCTACATATTTAAACGAATAATATTTTATAATTGTATTTATTTTATTGTAATTCAAAAATTTTATTTTTGTGGACTTTTAACTTGTATGTATATTATAATATTTTATATAAACATTGTGATTTTCAAATTATTTAGAATAATTTTAAGTTACAATTTTTAATATAGATACTAAGAACCTATTAACACTAAAAAATTTATAAAAACAATATATTATCATACAAATGTATACTATACTAATAATTAAAATAAATAATATAATAACTGAAATTCGACAAAAATTAAATCAACCTACCGTATTACTAATTGCTATAACACGATTCCGCATAATTTTAAAAGCAAGGTTGCCATACAAGAATACAATCAATAAACTACTCTTGTTATTATAAATTGTAATTTTTGAAAAATTTAATTTTCTCTTTTTTTTTTCATTTCACAAAAAAATGATAAGCTATTAATTATAGAATTTTAAATATTTGTTATTATAAAACATATAAAAATATTATAGTTGTAAAAATTATATGGGTTATATAATTATTAGACTTGCTATTAATGATTTTATTTTTATTGATTTTTATTTTATTTTTTATTTTCCTCATACACAAAAATATTAAAGCTATCAATATAGATAAAAAAAGTTATAATTATATTTAAAATATAATATGATGTATGTAAATAAAAATTTTAATATGTAAGTTAAAAATAATGATTAGTATTATAATTTGATAAATATAATATGTAATATACATTATAATGATTTACCTTGATAAGTACGGCCAGTTAATGATAATAATGTAGTAAATGATCTTGGGATTTACAAGATTTATAAAAATCTATAATAATGTAGCTGAAACAAACCCATATACATTTAATTCATTATGTTGCGGAAACTTTGGCCAAAAAAACTTATTTTAACAACGGAAATAACGACAGTTTTATACGTTCTATCAAGATTTTCGTTATATCGTTATTTCATTATACGCGTAGGTACACTAGAGCGATTTTAACGCGCAGTGAAAACGCACGTGTATCGCCCGAGTACCGCGCGTCATCTTAACGCGCGTTACCGGGTATCACGGTCGTTCGCTTACCGCGCGCCAAATTAATTGTGGCTCGTCCCTTATTATAATATATATTTTGTTTTCGGAATGGCAACGTTGCATTTAAAATTATGCGGAATCGTGTATGTATATATCAGGGCTTCAAAACGTTTTTATAACGTTAAACGATTCAAAAAACGATTGAAATCGATAACGAATAACACATCGGAAAACGATAAACGATTGACACGGGTAACAGTTAACATATCAGTAAACGATAAACGATTGAAAACGGATAACGGATAACGAAACAGAAACGATAAACGATTATAAATAAAARTGATATCAAATAACTTGATAGAAAACGATTAATGATGACCTAACTCTAACGGGTCTGCTACATCAAAAATACTTTCGGTAAACACCGAACGTTACTCCGGTTATAAATACAATTAATTTTATACTTTATTTAATAATTGTATATTATAATTAATTTTTTCGGAATAACGTTTATATTTTAATAACGTTTAAACGCATAAGTTGAATAACGTTTAAAATTGTATAACGATTAAACGCATAGATTGAATAATTTTTAAATTCTTTATAGCGTTAAACAGTCATTCGATCATAACGTTTAATATCCATATAACGGTAAACGGTATTATTATTTTTTTTTTTTGATTTAAGCCTTATATATATACACTTATATAATAGAATAATATACGTACTACAGTAATTTATTAATTTACTAATTTTATTAGTATACACAGTAATATAGACTGGCTGGGAGACTGTCTTCGCTCAATTTCATTTTTATGTGCATTGATTTATAATTAAATTCAAATTTAACAAATATATTTCAGTGACTCATTCATAATATAAATATATTAACATTTTTTCTTCAACTAATTAGGTACTGTGTATTGTATCTTTAACAAATAATACCTGAGAAAGTTGTGACTGCTCTAATATAATATTTGCTAACTGCATTGAAACCAATATATACCTACTACTTTTAGTAAATTAGTAATTATTTTGTACAGGGGATCCAAGCAACGGTAATCAAAATTTAGGAATAACTGCAATGCAAACCTTATTCTTAAGGTTTCATAACTATATTGCTTCAAAACTCTCGTCTTTGAATCCATTTTGGTCCGATGAAATCTTATATCAGGAGTCACGAAGAATTGTTATCGCGACTATTCAACGTGTTGCGTTTGAAGATTACTTACCCATAATTATTGGTATGCAAAATAGTATATTAAAAATATACATTTAAAATTTTTTAAATTTTTATAACTATAATTATTATTTATTTATTTTATATTTTTATTTTTAACAGGAGAAGATTTTCAAGAACTCTATGGACTAAATAAACCAAATATCTATGATCCTAGTATAAATCCCTCGACGTCTCAGGAATTTTCAACTGCTGCTTTTCGAGTCCTACATACGATTATACCGGTTCAACTTAAGTATGTAACATACATAATAATAATAATGTACATTAACCTAAAATTAATAAAACATTTAATTCTGAATGTTGACATTAGTTTTATGAACAAAGACTACAAAATAGAAAACTCAGCAATAATTACTGATTGGATATTAAATGCAGACCTAATACCCCTTGATAATAACTTCGATAAATTGTTAAAAGGATTTATAGAGACTCCAGGGCGAATGGTTCAACCTTCTTATAATTTCTACGTAAGTTCGTTGTGCATTTTCCAATATACCTACGTTGTACAATTTCTTTATTTTATTTATTTAAATGTTTTATTATTTAATTGTATGCTCGTTATATTTAATGATCTTAAATAATATAAAAGACATAACCTATAATAATATAATATAATATTTGTATTATAATTTTTTAGTTATCCAACTATTTGTTCGCTAGAATTAACGATTATCCATTGAAAGCACGAGAAGTACTTGATAATGTTTTTTTGGAAAATCCTAAATACAATAGTCGTGATCAACTTTCAATCGATATTTTAAGGGGCCGGGATGTGGGCCTCCAACCATACAATCGAGTTAGACATTTGTGTGGGTATCCGTTAGCTAAAGATTTCGAAGACTTGGAAGATCTTTTACACACAAAAGTAGGATATCTTATCAAATATGCAATAATTACATTTTATTATCATGTTTAACTTATTAATATAATATATTTATTATATTAAAAATATTATTTATACTAATATATATATATACTACACTGTTATTAATATAAATTTATTTTGTAGTACCTATAAAAAATAAAAATTTAATATTATTATGTTGAAAAGTTTAAAACTGAATGGAAACTAACATAGTTTTATTTTTTTGTTTTAGGATATAGCAAAATTAAAAGAACTTTATGACTCTGTAAATGACATTGATTTAATGGTAGGTCTTTTATTAGAAAAACACGGTGACGGTGCGATTGTAGGTCCAACAACACGGTGCTTAATTGCCGACAGTTTTTATCGATATAAAGCTGGCGATCGCTTTTTCTATGACGTACAAGGACAGCCCGGTAGCTTCACAAAGGGTACATAATCAATAAATGTATTTTAATGTAATTCGATAGATTTTATTAAAAGTTTAAATTGATTATTAGATCAACTGAAAGAGATCAAGAAAATTACTCTTGGTCACGTTATATGTGCAACTTCAAACGTAGACTATGTTCAAAAAGATATTTTTAAGACAATCGATCACAAGTAATTCTACAACTATTGTTACATTTTTCCATAAAATGTTGAAAATATTTTGCGTGTTTCAGTTTATTTCCAACAATCAAACAAAATTGTGACAAGGAGTTCAATTTAGACTTTACAAAATGGGCTGAATCAAATGGTCGACCAGAACTATGAACTGATTGATTAAGGATAAATGTTTATTGTTTTTAAAAATATAAAATATACATTATGTTTTAGATACCTTTATTAATGTAGTTTTTTTAGATTCTGAACGAAGTGATGAATGTATTGATTTTACAATGATGTGTGTTTTTTTTTGTGTCTGTGTACAGCATAACTTGTCAAAATAATGCTTCAATTAAAAACTTTGGGGGTGATTTCCGATGTAAAAGTGAATATCCTTGGTGCATTATAGAGGTTAAAAGTAAACATTTTCCAACAGTTTTCCAAAAAATCGAAAAAACAAAAAAAAAAAAATTGACGGAAAAACGGGAATTTTTTACGCAAAACCAGTTTTTGACCAAATCGATTTTTTATATGATTGCAATTCAAAAAATAATGACTATAAATACATGAAATTTTTACCAAATATTTAAATTAGTGTTATCTATATACAGTTAAGTTTTCAAAAATTTTTGAATTTTTTTTTTTGAGTTATTTATAGACCATAGAAATTTTCGATTTTTATGAGAATTTTTTTGAAGTGTCGATAAAAAAATGTTGGATGACCAAAAAAAGAAAATAGAAAATTTAATACAAGGTTCCTTATGAGTTGTTCTTATTGTAGTTAAAAAAAATTAAAAATCGTTTTTCACAATTTTTTTTATAAGCGTTTATTATTCAAATTTCTACGAAATCTGTCAAAAACGCGAAAATTTGCAAGTAATTTTAAGTTGAAAAATCATAAAATTCTTTGTGTTGATAACTAAGGATTAAAAATACATCACTAAGTTTTCCATAAGTTTTCCTTCAAGTATCTATAGAGAAAACTCGAAGTATTATTATAAGAAAAATTTTAAGTGAGATTGAATTTTAAATTTTTACGAAATAGCGTAACGATAACAATATTTATCTTCAAACGAAATTAAATATTTGTTATAATTCAAAAAGAATATTAAGTAGCAGATAATTGAAAATTTCACCAGTTATTTATATTAGCATTTTCTTTACATGATTTATTTTTAAAATATTTTTACTTTTTTGAGCTATTTACGTATAGACAACAAACATTTTTGTAGAAGTAGCTAAGAATTAAAAATTTAATACAAGATTTTTCATAAGTTAAGCTTACAATAATTATAATAGAATTTAAATTTTGGTATATTCAGGTTATTAAAACATAAACCACCTTTTTTCTCCAACCACTGGAAATTATATCCTCGGCTAACAAATCATCTTCGTTCAGAATCGTTTTTCGTATACAAGTATACAATGATAATTATCATTGGATTCAAATTTAACACTCCTATAATATATAATAATGATCCACAAGGCACCTAATGTTCAGCAGAACAGTACTCACATGCCTGCTTTTTTTTTTTCTAAATTTATACGCCTATGAATTTTCAAAAAAAAAACTTATAAAAGTAAAATCTAAGAATTTCAAACAATAAGTGTATCACACTACACAAACTATACGTTCATATAAACTATAATGATCTTTAAATTACAACTATTACTCTAATCATAGAAGAAAAGTTTAAATCATAAAAAAAGTATATATTTATGTAATTATTAGTCATCTTATAAACTATAAACTCACATTTCTTGTTTCTATAAAATAAACTAAGTATAGGTACCAACTCTTGGTTATTGAGCACTGCAAAATGCAGAGTACATTAAAATTAATTCAATTTACTGTATTGCTAATAATAAAATAAATTAATTTACCTAATAGCAATAATTAAATACATTACATGGAATATAATTAGTTATATAGGCTAATGGATAATCTCCAATAAGATTTTTTCATACCTATTTACAATTATTATCAATGAGTTAAAATTAAACAAATTCATCACACTGATCACTTATCACTTACAAGTTACAATATTGGATAGTAGTATTAATATCCCTACCTTTTTATAATTTATTTTAATAAAAATAATACAGGCAGTAAATCGAGCTATTTAAAAAAAAGAACCAGCATATGACATATTAAATAATAATTATTATAATATTTTATCAGACAATATCATTGTTCACTTATAAGTATAATTCATAGATATTTCATATTATTATTATTCTATACTTTACTACGACGTTTTTTTAATGTGTGTTGTGCGTTTGTGAAATGATGGCATGAATTTTACACTGCGAAAAATACGAAAAACTAGTTTTTTTTTAAAAAAAAAAACTGATAACAAGTGGCTGTTGACCGAATAAGAAAAAAAATTCGACATTTTTTACGATTGTATGCATGTAAATTAATAAGGCAAAATATTAGATCATATAATATGTTGAATTTTGAACCTCAAAACTTAATCCTTCACTAAGGTACAGTTTCGTCACTATAGCAATTTCTTTACATGGGCAAACTTTGATGTTACCCACCTTGCTGATATTCCTATATATTAAATATTAAAAATCATACATTATAATATTTATAACATTTATATATGTATGTTTATACATTAGAATGATAGTTAAATACAAAAATATTGTTACGATCTTAAAATATTACCTACCCACCTAATCGCCCCAAAAAAATAAGCTCGTTACCGCACTGCACATATAATCAATATTCACACAAGTTGAAGATTAAATATTTTTACTGATTCAAAAATGTATGACTTTTTAATTTAATCACTTATGGAACACACACACACACAAATTAAAATAAACATCATTGTCAAGTCAATACATCCATTGGTCTGCTCAGAATCTATTATCTAAAATCAAACTTATAAACAAAATTTATGGACTCGTGATTTTAATGATTTAATTTTATGAGTTTATTACTTATAAATAATAAATGTTTTGTTCGAAAATAAGTTACCTATTGTATAATAACACAACATTTTCATTCATTTCATGTCGAAATTTATAGACGATTAATATCGATTTATCTACATACTTGTATTCTATGATAATATAACATTATTCATACCTATTAGGTACTTCTTACATGAGGGATTTTATTGTATACTCGTACGTGATAAATATGCCAATGAGTAATATAATTTGTCCCTATCATATTATATTAATATATTAATTAATTATATAATAAATTACTCTAATTTATGAATTTATGTTAAATAAATATAATAACTTTTATCGATAGTTTATCATTTCTTTATAATTAATATTTTTTCTGATTACCGTTATCCATAAACAATATGAATGAAACTATATATTTACAAATACTATTTGTATTGTATTATTTTATAATTATAGTTACAAATAGTGATTTTAATTTTCTATTGGAAAATATAAAACCATTTAATTAGTACTAATGTTATTGTACACTTTGGTTAGGTACCTACTACAAAAGTGATTCCATTCTTGATTTTAATGTAATATTTAATAACTATTGGAAATACTTTCATTTTTATTTAATAATATTTAGTGAGAATAATCAATCTGCTGGTCTTATTTACTGGAACCATTAATCTAAATTAATGTTTTTCTGTAATTTTATAGGGAAACCTTGTAGTGTTAACCTCTATAAAATGGATTATCTACGTACAATTGATGAAACAAAGTAAGTTTTATAATAATACAATTTTATTAATCGTCGTATAATATTTATAATAATATAATATAATACACATACAAATGGATTATTATATCAAATTTATTAGTAGTAATTTATTTAGTAATTAAACTAAAATTGTTTTCTATTAATAATATTTTTTCTCATTTTATACCATTATATTTAAAAAAAAGGAATACATTTTTAAAATGGAACCAAAAACTGTTTAAGTGGCCTTTAGCCTTAATTGTATTCATCATTTTGTTACTGTGTGCTGTTTATATTTTGTACATTTTTACTAACGATGACATACAATCAGAATGCAGCGACAGCCTAGAAGTAAGTGATATGAAATAACAAAAGCATTTTTTTATTTTTTAAGAAAATATAGTAGAAACATATCTTTTTAATTCAGTCAAAAGGATGTAACAATATTAATTTACTTGTATTTAATTAAATACATACTCATTAATACCATAAATTATGCAGTAGTAACTTATTTATCAACTCAATAATTAATTTGTAGAAATTGATATTATACTACTATTATAAGTAAGTTAGTAGGTAATTATTACTAAAATATCTTTTTTTTTTAATAAAAATAAAAAAACGTAAAAAATAACTTAAATAGTTACATCAAATATTTAAATAGTTTAAAAATAA
>VUJU01005632.1:0-13018 GCA_009835225.1 Aphis craccivora
CCATGCCGTCGCAGCAGTCTGTAGTGTAAATAATTTTGTCATGGTGCTGTACTGCTAACTGCTGTGCGTGTGGGGACTGCGGGTCTACACTCTACAATTTATATTCTATATATATATTTTTTTTCTACTTTCCAGGGAATATTATTAGTGAAACATAAAATTATTGATATTATAATATCATGATACCAGTTGTATACCACGATGTGTATACAATATATATCAAACGATACGTCATAGTTAAAATCGGAAATCCATGAACAAATAACAGTATAACACAGATTTAGATAATTATCCTTATCTATGTATTCAATATTTAAATATAATTATATAATATTATTGATGTACTTAATAACTATACACATTTATTTATTTAATATTAAATTAACACTGCGTATTGATTTTTTTTTTACCAAACATAAATACATAATTATGTTAAGGTTTTATCATGATTCGTTAGTACCTATCATATAAAGTTAATTATGGCTACTGGCTAAATAGTAGTAATCGGAATAAAATTTCCCGGGAAAAAAACTCAGACCGAAATAAAATATCACGTTTCCCAATATTTTAACGACAGCGTATGGTATAACATATTAGGTAATAACCTATGTAAGAATTTATATAATAGATATTATATAAAATCAGCAAATTGAGATATCAAAATAAACAGTTTTAAGTATATTAGTATTATATTTGTAAAACTATTAATTAGATAATTGAAATATAATATGTAGGTACCAAATAATCAATAACGATTGGGTTCACCAATCTGTTTAGATCCGGGATCAGTCGTTTGGTCCAAGCCGCCTTTGGGGTGGACTCCCATAGGGCCTGCCAACGTCAGTTGATATCCGCCGTGACTTCGCCCTTGTCGAGTATGGCTCCCGTCTTCCTTACCGCCGCAATCTTTTTCCTACCCACCGCTAGCAAGAAGACCGGGGGGCATCTTGGCCAGAACGAGCGAGGCCATGTCCGAAACGGAGTGATAGCACCTCGCCACTCTCAAGGCCGTACACCTCTGCGCTTGCGACAGCAGGTTCCTCATCTTTTGGACTCCGAGAACAGGCTCCGCCCATATTTCGGCACCATACAGCAGTCGGCTTTGCACCACGCTCATTAAAAGCTGTCTCTTAGCTTGGGAAGGGCCATTAACCTCCCGAGGGCCGCTGCAGCCTTCCGAGCACCGGCCGCCACAGTAGACACGTGGTCGACGAATGACAACCTGGTGTCCAAACGGACCCCCAAGTACCTGATCGCCGTTTGACCGGGATTTGGCAATCCTGCACAAATAGAACGGGTTCACGATACGATCTTTTGCTCGTGAGAATCACACACTCGGATTTATCAGGAGCTAGGTTGAAGCCATTGGCGGTCATCCACTCGACTATTTCCACCAATGTTGGGTTCACCAGTTGCTCAATGAGCAGGACGTTGTGCGCCATTGCAACCACCGCCACGTCATCAACAAAGGCCACGAGTTTGACACCCTTCCTAACCGGCAGCCGCAAAACACCGTCATAAAACACGTTCCATAATGTGGGCCCCAATACAGATCTCTGAGGGACACCACACGTCACGGCAAGATTAGTGTCGTCGTTGATTATGAGGGTCCTGTCCTCCATATAGGACCTCAGAATCTCCACCAGATAGTTAGGAACAGCGCATCGCCGTAGCGCCTCGTCAATAACCGTTCAAGGCGCTGAATTAAAGGCATTCTTGACGTCTAGGGATATGACCACGCACAGATCCCTGTCCTTTACTGGACCACGGTTGGCTGCCTGAGCCAAGCTGAGCACCTCTTCTATAGCGCCCATAGTGGATCTGGACCGCCTAAATCCATGCTGTGAGTCGCTGAACGCGCCAACCCTAGCTATATGGGTCTCCAATCTGTTTAGTAACTCTAAGATTACTTAGAATCATAGAAAAAATGATTTTGCGTAATTGCGTTTTGTCTATATTGCGTGTGGGCCAGGGAGAGAAAACAAATAGTGCGCTGACATCCTTTTAACTTGGGTTAGAACTCTAAACAGTCTAAACTCTAAACTATGTATTTACCAGACTACAATGGTTACGACATACGAACTAACCAAGGCCGGTGAACTACTTAATAAATATAGGGGGGAAATAAAGTTAACCCGATGTATGAATGTATGATAGTGAAGCTGAGCGACAAATAATGAGGAACATTGTCCCCTACCTAATTCGAAAAAAGAATATTTAATGGTACTCTTCATGAGTTACATGTAGCAAGGACTGGAGCATTTATGATTTTTAAATTTTGGTTCCGCAATACAACTCAAAAAAATAAAAATAAATTGGTTACTATTACTATTCTGGTTCTTAAAATTATTAAATAAGGGTTCCAGTTTTGATTAAAACTGGGACTTACCAATTCGGGATGATAACCTTAAATCACAGGTTATATAGGTATTGAATAATTAATTGATTTACATTAGGAGTTTTATCGATTCCGCCGTTTTAATATCAATTCCGCCGGCTATCGATTCCGCCTAGCTTTTTTATTTATTGATTTCGCCGGCAATCAGTTTAACCGGAAATTTGTTTATGTTGATTCTGCTGACTGCATATTTTTTAATCAATAGTTTATCAATTTTTTAAAGTTTAATCAATAGTTAATTAATCAAAATATAACCATAATTTGTTTTAAGTTTAAATATAAACATTTAAAAAAATAATTCAAACATTATTGTAAGTAAAATGTATTAAAATAGTAATTTAATGTTTTACAATTTATTAAGTTAACGCCAAAAAAGCAAAAATAAAATAAATAATAGTAGGTATAGGGTAGGTAAATAATAATACAATGTTCTACAATTTATTTTAAAAATAAAATAAATAATAGTAAATAATAATCAAAATTATTATTAAATTAATTTAAGCCTTTTATATTTTGTTTTTATTAAAATAAATAACTTACAAATATTAACTGGTGGAATCAATAAATAAAAAACTTTGGCGGAGTCGATAGATTTTTCACAGGTAAAAGTGTAAAACGATCATTTCGGCGCAATTGATATACGCCCTACATTACCTACTATAATTGTTTTTAGGTTTCAACCTTTTAGGCAGTTGGTAGGAAATAGTATAAGTAAGATACATTGTCCCTATTTAATAAATATTATTAATTAATATTTATAAATCTATTAATAATAAATGAATAAGATGATTGCAGAAGGCTATTGGCTAATATAGGCTAAACATATTTTTTTAACGATGTACGTTGAAATTTGGCTTATGTTGAAAATAATAAAATACAGAACATGAAAGTAAATTAGTAAATATAATATATAATCAATCACTGCTGGCAAATACGACTCACAGTGCGTGTATGTAAGAGACTACGAGATGAAGGTAGGTACAGGTTTTTTTTTAACTTTAAATACACAACTAACACAACTATTATAACATAACAAGTTAAGTACGTCTTTAATAAAAACGTTCTTAATTAAGTACGCAAATATAGAAATATAGAAATACATTATGGAATATTACTTAAATATTTAACACAAAATATTCATATTAGAATGAACTATGAACAAGTATCGTAATCAGTGAATAAGAAGAGGTAATTAAGTGGTAATTAAGATAATGAGTAGGAAGAGATCATATTTTGGACTATGGAATACTATGTTGTTTGTGCAATACAAATGTATAAGAAGGCGGAAATGAGGAAATTTATTGATGCAGAAAGTTCAGAGATAAATTTGGAAAACGGTTTATCGTTAATGAAGTTATTATAGATTATGGATATTATAAGAATCGGCTGACAGAGGCGTAAGAAGATTTGGGAAGGTGAGGTGATAAAAAGGGAGATGTGAGTACTGCGTTCGATTTTATTATTTGCAATAACTTGTAGGAAAACTAATAATAATTGCTATTCCATCATTCTCATTATATTAAATGAATCGTAGTCGTTCGAATAATATGATTATGTTGAGTTTAAAATATTAGCTACCAATATTAAACAAAAACATTTTTATAAAAAATAAACCTAACCTCTAATTGAACTGAAAGAACCTAAAAGAAACGAATCTTAAAACAGTCAATACATATTGTCTATTAAATGTATTTCAGTTCTATGCATATGGGTTCTAATAAAGTTTCGGTTCTTAAATTTTTTTCAAGTACCTACTTCCAATTCCGGTTCCAATCCCTGTAATACAGCATCAGATGAAGCTATCCAATGGCTGAACAACTTTGACATTGATATCTGACGACTCAGACATGTAATTACCACAATGTTGCTACTAGTTTATAAAATATTTATAATTAATTCATACTATTTATATTGTATTTTCATTTATTTTAAGGTCATACGAGAATATATTTAGGTTAAGTCTATTTTTAATATAGGTCAGTTAGATGTAAACAGTCACTACTCACTAACGGAAAAACGTAACAATGTTACGGTAACATGAGTAAAGGTGTGAAAAATAAAAATGTAGACACCATTTTATACAGAACTTTTTAGATTTTATATTAATAATAATAATATGCATTAGGTATGCGTAATTATTATGTTACTAAAGAATTATTTAAACACGGCATTTGAATAGGCAATTTGGGTACACACATACCGTGGTGCTTAATTATCTTATATATATTATAAGTATTATAGTATTTATTATAAGTACCTACTTATATCATAATACTTATCATAAGTGCCGAAGTGTGAAGGCATCAGTTTGATAATTTCTCTCTCGATGTCAGTTTCTATGAGATATTTATAGTTTTTAAATTTCGTCAGTTAACGCTCAGAATTTTGTGTGTAACCATTCTATCATTGTATGATCTGTGCTCTTACATCTGTGATCTATGTAATATACTAATATCCACTAATTGGGATAAAGAATTCTTTATCTCGATGTATTCACCATGCCTATATAGTACCTATTGTATAATAAAATAATAATTATATACGTATAGTTTAGATATTAACGTATTTTTAGATTAAGTAGATGAATGTAAAGATTTTACAATGATGTGTGTTTTTTATTTTTGTGTCTGTCATCACGTTTTGGAGCAGTAAAAGTACTTCGATTTTGAAACTCAGCCCCGTTTCTGATAAGAAAGTGAATCTAGTTGGTACTTTGGGGGTCAAAAGTTAAAATTTCCAATAGTTTCAAAAGCGTCAGGAATAACATCCTCCCTTCCCCCCAAAAAACAACAGAAAAACAGGAATTTTTACTCAAAATTAGTTTTTGACTAATTCGATTATTTTATTTTACTGAAACTCAAAAAATAATGACTGTAAATATTTGAAATTTTCACCAAATATTTATGTTAGTGTTATCTATACACATTATACAGTTAAATTTTCAAAAATTTTTGACTTTTTTTTGTTATTTATAGACCACTGTAACTTTTGATTTTTTGAGAATTTTTTTTGAAGTGTCGATAAAAAAAATTTGAAAATTTAATACAAGGTTTCTTATGAGTTGTTCTTATTGTAGTTAAAAAAAAATTAAAAATCGTTAGTCACGATCTTTTTTCATAAGCGTTTATAGTTATTTTTACGAAATCTGTCGAAAACGCAAAATTTTGCAAGTAATTTTGAAGTTGAAAAATCATAAAATTTTTTGTGTTTATAACTAAGGATTAAAAATACAATACTAAATTTTCCATAAGTTTTCTTTCAAGTAGCTATAGATAAAACTCAAAGCATCATTATAGGAAAAATTTTAAGTGTGTTTGAATTTTAAATTTTTACAAAATAGCGTATTAATAATGATTTATGCTTAAACGATTTTAAATATTTGTTATTATTCAAAAAGCATAAGTCGTAGATACCAGTTATTTAAATTGGAATTTTCTTTACATTATTTAATTTTCAAAATATTTTGACTTTTTTTAGCTATTTATAGACAACTGAAATTTTCAACTTTCAAATTTTCAACATTTTCAATTTTTAACCTAATTTATATGATTTTTCTTAAATTTGACTCTACAAAGTATTAACTAGATCCTATTTATTACCATAATTTACTTCCAAAATTGAAAATTTATAAATGTTTAATGCCTTAAAAGTTAAAGGTGCCAATAGACAAGAAAAAAACCTATACCATTATAAAATAAAACAATCATCATTCTGCTCAGAATATAATAAAGATGCAAGAATACTCAAAATGACTTTTTCATCAATTTATTTAATACAATTTTTAATTACAAAATTTAGGACATTCAATATTGTATTAGTGAAACAATATTATTAACAACAACATTATTACTATTTTCATTTATCTTTGACTTGTTGAATAATTTTTTTTATTGTTATCCAGTTTTTGACGATATATCTTCGATTAGCCCATACATAGGTTGACATATATTTGTACCAAAATCTGCATAAAAATAGAAGTTATTAAGTAAGAAAAGATACAACTAAACATCATACATATAATTTTTTAATATTAATCATTTTATTGAATATCCATGTTAAATAATATCAAATTAATTAAAAAAAAGTATGAAACAACTCTGCTATATAGTATAGGAGTCCAGTGTATATTGTAATTTGTAGTGAATGATGTGTTGAAATTTAATTCAATAATAAATCACTATATACAATTAAAATAATTCTGAGTAAAGATTGTCAACTTTTTGGTAACCAAGGTTAGCAGATTAGAATAAATATTTTTTTCTTAACTTTAAAAAGCACTAAGAATGTTAAATTTTGATTTTCCAAAAGTATTAATTAGATCCAATTTTCTAAAAGAAAGCACCATCAAAGTTGATGAAAAAAACATTTATTACACTATGAAAATTGTCGTCATACAAACAAAAATAATAATAAAAAAAAAAGAACATCATTGTAAAATTAATACATTTCTGGCTATGCTCAGATTTAATATAATTATATGTTTAATATTATTATTAAATTCATTTTTAAGTAATATTGATTACTAAAAAATTAAAAGGTTTTCATTATTCAAAATCATTTAATCATTGAATCAAAGTTAACATATCCATTAGAGTGACTTACTTTGATTAAGTAAACTTTTACCTATTTTAAAGTAGAACAATTGTAAAGTAATTGTATTTCTTAAAATTAAGTAAGATATTACTTTTTTATACTATTATCTATTATTTTTTCATTTTTTATATTCATATTTTATCATAGAATACTGATCTTATTAACACAGAATATTGCTTATCACTTTACAAATTGACAACCAGGCTCATAAAATATTATTAGTTTATTGTTGCATTGTACTAACTTAACTTATTAAATTAAAATCAGTCAATTTTTCATGTTTTACAGCAATAAAATGTTTTATTTTAGATATTTAATAATATGTATGAGAAGAGATGGGACATATATAATTAACATGATAATAATAATTATTTTTTTAAAAAAATCAGTGTTTGTTGAATGGATGAATGATTAGAATTCCAAAAATGTATAATTTACAAATCTGTTTTTTATTTTTAATTATAATATTAAATAAATGTGAGGTCTGTTCAAAAAGTCTCTGAATTATTTCTCCTTTTTATTTTTAAATATGGTGTTTACCAACAATTAGTTATTAAGTCTTATCATGTTCAAAGTATTCTTCAACTGGATTTATATACGTTTGCCAACGGCATTTGCATAGTTAAAAGCAGCTTTTTGAATCTCACATATTATCTCTATTAGTAATTTTTTTTTTTTATTTCATTTACTATTGTAAATCGTTGTCCTTTTTAGAAATATTTTAGTTTAGGCAATAAAAAAAATCTACTGGAGCTAAATCAAGTGGATAACAGTGGATGAGGAAGTACAGAGTATAAGACTCAAAATAAAAATAAACCTAACCTAACCTAACTAATCATATGGATTTTTCCTCAACAGTGATATGTACTTGAAACGTTTTAATACTTTTAGATAACATTATTAAACAGTTAATAGTAAATGTTTGTAAGAGTTTGTCTTACAAGTATACATTTATCATGGATAATGTCCAAATTATCATAAAATATTGTTGGCATGACTTTGATGTTTAATCTAACCAGACAAGGTGAAAATTTGACGACTTATTGTGATGATTGAACTTTTATCTCAACATCATAACCATAGTCACCAATTATTACTTGTTTTATGAATATTTCATCATCATTTGAGCAGTCAAACAATTCTTATTGCAACGCGGTGCATTTCAAGTTTTTCTACTAAAATTCCATGATATGAACCACCCAAAATAATATAATCTTTGGCAGTTTTTAGAGTAGTTAATCATCTATTAGAGCAGTGGTTCTCAACCTTTTTTAGTTCATGGCACACTATTATACATCCAAAATTTTCACGACACACTCATGCACTTGACAAATATAACAACTATGGGAACTTCGCCAAAAACACTGTTTTCAATATTTAATAATATTTCTCACGACACACCTATACAATCTTGCGGCACAGTAGTATGCTGCGACATACCGGTTGAGAACCACTGTATTAGAACACACAATAATATTGACTTTTGTCACATGAGAATTGTCTGTTGAAGTTGACGAACATTTTGAACATGGGTCAAATGACTTTCAACTATCTTTAAAACATTTATATCAGTTGCACCTTAAATATTGAACACCATAAGAATGTCACATCATTTGATGAATCTCAGACCTCAGCTAAAGATTTATAGAGTTTAACACAAAATATAATATTGATTTATTGTTTGTGAATATTAGTCATCTTAAAAATCACACAATAAACATGACATGTCTATATTAAACGCCCGTAGTAAATGGTTTGATAATAATAGATGTTTTTGGTTTATTTGAAAATATAGTGGCTTTATTTTATTTTAATCTAATCACATTTACGATAATATATTTTGTCTATTTTTAGGAACAATAATTTGAAAACTTTTTGAACAGACTTCATATATGTGTAATTTAATTTAATGTATAAGGATTAAAATCATTAGTTTCTCTACTTACATTCCAAATAATGTTCCTCCTAAATGAGCTGCATGGTCAAACATTTGCCACCTCAAAATTAATCCCATTATGTCTAACGATATTATACCAGTTAATGCCTGAAAATAAATTCAAATATGAATGTTATATTTCAATTAGATTAGATTATTGGTTTTATAAAAAAGTCCCAATTTAGCTAGTTATTTGAATACTGATAATTTAAATCCATATGTATTTTTATAAAATAATTGAAGGGCTCCATGCAAGAACGAGATAACTCCATTTTTTTGGAAAAATGGGGTTTTGGCCGTTTATTATTAAGAAAAAAAAATACTAGTGTATCTGTGCAAGAACGAGTCAACTACTATCATTAGTACAGGAAATATTAAGTAAATGGAGTTGTCTGATTTTTTTTTCCGTTGAAAAAACCAGATAACTCCATAAAATTTAGGTTAATATGAACTCTCATCTCAAAGAAATTAAGAAAATTAAAGCAATTACTACGGAATTTTTTTTATCGTAAGTTAATGTATCTAAATTGTTTTTCAAATTAATTGTATCTTTATTGAAATATTTTTAAAATAACTTTATCGTTTCCTGAAAAGTTTTGAAAAATGGAGTTATCTTGTTCTTGCACGGAGCCCTTCAATTACGCTAAATATTATGTTAATCTAAGTATTAAAAATAAATTTTTAAGCATTTAACAATACAGTAAAAGAAACAAAAAATAATAATTGTTGGTCAAATGTAATGACTAATAGAATAATTTACAACTTACATGAATTGCATCAAATTGAATATTTGGTAAAAATATTATACTCAATTTTTGATCAGGATGAGATAATGAAAAGTATCCAACAACCGATAATATAGCACCAGACTAAAAACACAATACAATTATTTAATCAATTCTCACAGTCACAAGTACTTGCTCTTGAAAAAAAAATAGAAATAACGTTATACTTACAGCACCTAAACTATTTCCTGGAACTTTAAAGCTTCGTCTAAACATAATACTAGCCAATGATGAAACAACACAACCACTTATATACATTGCAGTAAATTCTTCAGGTCCCATACCACCCCATGGCTGAATCACACCTTAGTCATTAAATGTTAGTTAAAAATAAATAAAACATTGAATTCAATATTGAACATGTACCTTGACAAAATGTATAAAGAGCATACATATTAAAAAAGAAATGTACTGGAGAACTGTGGCTGAATGCACTTAGAAGTAGTGACGACACAGGAATTTTTCCTAAAATAATAATATTTTTAAGTTAGTTGTACTCTTAGTTATTATCTAATAAGTAAGGATATCTGTTAATGAACTTTTATCAAAATTTAAATTAAATTTATATTATACAGAAATGTAGGCCATATTCTAGGTAAGGTTAGTATTTTTTTACCTTTACAAAAAAGACTAGGCTCTTGCAACGAGATAGCCTATTTACAAACTATTTATTATTTTTCTAAATGACCGACTGTTTTTGGGCTTATTGTACATGAATAAGAGCATTAGGTTTTTTAAAAACAATAACTATTACATATTAATTATTTTGTAATTTACTACTTGCACAAAAACAAAGAATAAAAGAATTATAACTAATTAAATTATGTAAATTGTGTAAGTACCTATTATATTTATTTAATAAAATTGTATATTATTGTACAGCTTTGACTATTTTTATTTATTTATTTTTAAACCATATTGTAAATGAGTAAATGTCTCTAAATAACTAACAAAAAAAAATTATATTTATTCATTGTTATGAGTATTTTGAACTCCAATGTATAATATTTTTTCTGACAAGAGCATAAATTTGTTTTGCAAGAATTTTTTTTTTGATAACCTTGCCATGAAAATTATGAAAAAATTGTACGATAATATACAACTTCACTAAATAAATAATAATTATAATATGTTCTAACACAGTTTACAGATTATAATTCATTATTTTTTTGTAGAAATAATAAATTTCGATACAATTATTTATAATAGTTGTAATTATAAAAATTAATAATAACTGACTGTTTTAAAAAATAATAAGTAGTTTGCAAATGAACTACCCCATTGCAAAGAGACTAATTTTCCATATAACCTACATTAAGAACGTATGCAAGAATTATATAATTGAATTAACTTACTAGCAAGTGCATCAGTCATAAAATATTTGATCATGATATGTTGCCATCGAGGTACTTGCCATGCAAGTAAAACAATGGCATTTAATAAAAGGATGGTACCAAATACTTTCTCTGATAGTTCTAGTTTATTGATATTATTTTTTAACTTGGAAATAAGATTCTATAAACAAAATAATATAATATATACACTAATTGAATAAAAAACATTAAAAACTAGTTTAGAAAAAATTAGAAATTATGATAACTGAGATTATATTTAATATACACATATTTTTAAGTAAAAACCATCAAAATTCATCAGTAAATAAAAATTGTTATACTGGGTATATTTAAACAACAGAAAATGTAAAATATATGCCAATAACTTATCTCATTCTTTTTTAAGTTTTTTGTTTATTAAAAATTAATTTGAATAGTTTAAATGAATAGTAACTCACCTCATCATTTCCTTTAATGGCATTTCTGTAAAATTCAAAGGCACTGATTTGCTTAACATTAACATGAAGTCGTTCATATTGAATAATAGATGCTAACACAACCGTACCAGTGCAAATCTTACAGGAAAAATGTCTGTTTAGAAATAAAGTTATCATAAATAGTTAAATTAAATTCTTACAGATATACAAAATAAAGATGGTCCTAAAAGAGAATTTGATTGACTTTGAAATCTCTTTAAATTATGATTTGGCCGATTGAATGTTCTTCTTGCAAGGAGAGTATGAGCAGGCACTGATAATTTCCGCAGCTGAACAGCTGACTTAATACTTAATATAACAATAAATAAGTAACAAATAGAAGTTAACTTATAGGTAGTATATTAATAAAAACAAAAATTGCAAATGTAATAAGTTAGGCCGTGTTAGGGTATTGATATTACTGATATTCTAGTTTCAAAGTAGTTTTACCTGCACAATTTACTAAGGAGGCAACTCATTTTTATTAAATAAAAAACTGAAATAAAATAATAAGAGATTAAAACAGTTGAAAAATTATATGACTTGATAATAATATTGTATTTACATTTTACATAATTATGGTTTTTAAACTTTCTAAATATTGTGTTAAAATTTAAAAATATTTAAATTAAATTAGTGATTAGTGAACTGAAAAGTGAATAATTCAGAGAGTTAGAATTAGATACTCGGATATCCGAGTAATATAATATTAGTATTAGTATAAGTTTTATACCTTACTATAATATATTATTAATATATTATTATATATAATATAATCTTATACCACGATGTAGAGAAGAGGTGATAACACTCGGCTTGATAGGGAGAAAAAAAGTGGCTTATTTTTCGACGAATTCGACGGCAAGTTTTTAGTTTAAATAATATCCACCGCGAGCACCACAAGCTTTGAAGGCCGGTTGACTATAATATCCACGATTAAAGATATACAGGTTGGGAATCGGCTCATATAAATAATCACAAATCTTGAAGCCCAAACGTTCTAAAAAAATCAGCTGATTCCCACTAGTCACTAGCACGAGCCTACAAATGCCATAGATCCGGTGGCAAGTATTACTGTTGCGGAGCCACGACTGTGAATGTTCGTGCATTTATTCGATATCGATATCTACGTCGGTGATAAGATAACATTCAAATAATTACCGCGTGAATTTAAATATTAAAATTATTATTATTAATACAAGTATATAATTGTTGAGTTATGTGATTTTTATATCCTAAATCTAAATTATTATACTTATAACAATAAAAAAAAAAAATTTAAGAATGATAATTCTAACACGTCCTACAAAAATAATATAAATATATAATATTATAATATAATTAATTTTAATACAATATTGTTTGTTACTTTTTTTTTACAGTTCATTGCCCGAACATAGTACATAATAGTTAATAATTCAAATTTATCTTTAATTCTATTGTTAAAAAATCCTAAAATTAAGAAAATTTAGTTTTCTTTATTTGCCTTGTTTTTT
>VUJU01005634.1:0-13015 GCA_009835225.1 Aphis craccivora
GATTACGGTTTTTAAAATTTTATTTCTATTATGAATTAACCATGTATTAATTGTAATCGTTTTAAATTAATATGATTCTACGTCGTGTTGATTCCTTGTGTAACAATGACATATTAACATCAAGTCGAGCCATTTCTTAAAGATTTCATCATGTAAGTTTAATAAGTACCTATCACATCAAATTACTTAATATTTACTTATAATTATGTATTTTGTTTATTGTTTAGATATTACTAATGGCTGAATTTTATGATCAAATACGCATATTATAGTTTAACCAAGCTCAGCTGATGTTATACTCAGTGTACTATAATACAAATTGTTATTAGTTTCTCAACTGGTACACTTTAGTACAGGGGTATTCCAAATAAATTTGACCAGATTACTATGGACTATTTACAATATTAATAATTAAAATTAAACTATTAAATAAAAGATTTTTTTTTTTTATATATTTTATAAAAACAACAGTGGATTAATACATTTCTTAAATTCTAAGTTCAATAGATACAGAATTGTGTAAGAATTTTGTACCACACAGCACATTGAGTAATGACAAATTGTTTATAAGATTCATAGTTCACAGTACATCAACAATATCAACTAATAAAAATGTTTGCACTTTTAAACCCAATGAAGGCTATTGAAAGATTCATATACTTTCAATCCTTAAATTGATTACATATTTTGAATCTGTAAAAAATAACAAATTTAATGTAATAAATTAGTATAAACATATATAATAAGTGGCTTTTTAAGTATTTACTTTTTACCTTTAATGTATTATATGTATTATAATATATTCAATAAATTGTTAGTATTCGAGTTGTATCATAGTTAAATGTACAATGTAAAATATGAAGTATTATGAATAAATAAATTTAAATAAACTCTGATTATTTGTTTTTAGTCACTGTATATTATAATTATATACTTGGCACAAAATTACAAAATAAAATGTCCTAAACAATTTAAATTATGTATGGAAAACAACATCTATTATACAAGCTAAAATCATCTAAATACTTAACACTGGAAGATAGGCTTTGTTGTATAACTGATATTATATAAGTTATTAAAATATGTTATGATCCTAGGCAAATACATAATGAATGTTGATAATCTTAAGACCGCACAATTAAAATTGTAGTTTGTATTTGGAGGATTTAATACAAACATACATAGTATAAGGTTTTAAGGTCAGAATTGTGGATAATAATATATAGTTCGATATTATTTAAATAAAAATATAATCTAGGTTTCTGCTTATGTTAAAAAATAACAATTATTACAAGGTTAGCACCCTCACACTTTTTATCCAGGCTTGGGACTGGCAACTTATACATAATATTATGTAAGTGAATAGTTGGTGGTTTATACGTTCCTTTTTGAATCCAAAAACAGTCAGATTGTGTACTTACAGGTTAAGTTTACAATTTATTTTTAGCTGTGTTATGTTTTGTTTTTTTTTCAATTGGAAAATATTTTTACATTCTTTTTAGAATGATAACATATACATCTTTGCTGTTGTTTGGCCATCTTTTTTCTGCAACTATTGTGTCATTGGCGCAAACCCAATTGGAAGTTCCTTGTCTCAGGTATGCAATGTAATGGCCAGAACTTGTGTTTTCTCCCATATGTAATATTGCAGCTTGAGTTTTGTATTGTGCTCCAGCAATTTCCAAAATAGAGGTGGGTACGCCACTAAGTTTTAGATCTGTTATCTTGTTGGGAACAAATTAACTATTTACAAATGTTGCAATAAATAGTTTTAGTTGAATTACTATATACTCATTTGCCACTATTATCTGATGTTTATCTTCAGAACTTCCGATGTTATTACAATTATTGCATTTGTAGTCATCTAATGTATTCCAAACATTTTGATTTGTTGACAATAATGTTTGCAAAGTTTGTGATCTGTGCTGTAGAATCTCAAAATGTAGAATCAAACTTGTAGGTGCATTGTTGGCCGTTGTATGTTTACAAGTATTGCAACGAATGGTATACAATTCTTTAAATCCAAATAAAGATTCAAATGTAGGTCTACTACGGTCCATAAGTGCTTCTAAAAATTCTATACAATCTTGTTGCTGTTGCACAGTATATAATATTGTCTCGTTGTCCAAGTATTCTCTGATTGTTCGAGTAACACATGATCCACTGTTACTTGTATATTCGTGTAGGCTATGTTGAAGTGTTGGTCCGAGTTGATTATTGCGAATTTCATTTACAAGAGATTGACAATTAAAAAGAACCTGTATGATAGAATTAGCATAACATGATACACCATCAATGTTAGTAAAGCCACAAAATGTACTACTTGATGTTATGTCAACTTTATTCTTAATACTTGATATTTTTATTGTTTTTGGATTTTTTGACACAGTTGCATTATCACTTATTGTTTCTAATAATGAATCTGACCTTATGCTGCAATTTTCTGGAACTTTGAGAGTATTACTATTGACCTGAATAAATTGAATATCATTAATTATGATATTATAATCAACTATTTTGGTTGATTTAGTATTAGTTTCCGGAACCAAAATAGTGTCACTATTAACCTGTATGAACTCAATATCGTCCAAGTTATTATTATTTAGGACCTTAGTTGATTTAATCGATTTTTTAAATTTTTCCACAGGAAATCCATCGATTGCAGGAACGTTTGGTTTAATAAAATTGTTTTTGACTTCTTTTTGTACAATTTGGTCATCAACAGTCTCAGAATATTTTTCTATTTCCTTGAAAGTATCTATGTCCATAACCAAAATAGGTCTGTGATCACTTATGAGGGACTCGTACACCAAAGCCGCAATGTCAACATTTGTAATGACATTGTCAATGGTTGTTTCGTGATCTGTAGTAATACCGTCAACCAATATTTTGTAATTGAAATGTTTTAATATTTGAACTACCCTAACAGCAATAGGACCCTCCTGAGATGGTTTATAACCGTCCCAGTGGGAACTGTGGACCATCAGCGGGAATTACCTATTATGGTCCACGACCGTCCAAGGCAGTCCAAGGACCGTCATAGGCATGGTTAATGCGCGTTTTCAGACCGGTCCATGGACTGCCTGATGGGTAACAAACAGGTCATTCCTCAATAATGCCTTTAAGGTGTCATAAGCGGACCATTTCAGTCTCATACTACCAAAACGGTTCCCAGCTAGTGTATATATATAATATAGGTATTTATTTATTATTTAATTGATTATTACTTAAATATACTTTTCTTGCTGCACTCGTCAATATATTTAATTATTAATTTGTATAATAGGTATGATTGCAGGTTAACAGTTATAATAATGAGGCATTTTTTTATTCAATTTTTTTTTGTATTTGAATGAATAATATTTTGTTTTTTTATTAATATACAAAATACATGACGTATAATAATACTAAAAAATATTTCTGTTTATGTGTATTTATTAATAGTTATAAAGATCTTTAGACAAACTTAGCATAACTAAATACACATATTATATAGCTTTAAGCATAATTTTATATAAACAATTTTATAATAGGTAAATAACTTTAAAATTATGTTAAAACAATGTAAATTGAAGTTACAATCATTTTTAAATAAATAATAATACACAAATACATATTATATATTTAGATTTAAACTTAGTTTAGTTAATAATGATTATAATTATTGTTAACAAAATAATAAAAATTAAACTAATCATGTATAAATTAATCGGAATCATTGGAAAGTTGATCATTATTTAAAGGATCCTTAGTTTGGCATATTTTTTGCATCCTTCTTTCATGCCTATCACCTGCATGTTTTAGCCATCCAGTAATAGCTTTGTTAATATCTAAGATTGTAGCATCCTTTATGTTTTGAATCAATAGACCTAAAATTAAATGGAAAATTAACAATTATATTTTATCAAATTTACAAAACAAAAATAAAATAAATAAAGTAAAATAAAAATAAATAGAATTGGCATAAATTAGTTATGGTAGATATTATAAAGATATAAATTTTAAATTGGTAAATTATTTAAACATTTATACAATTTATGATATTGGAATTAATATATATATATATATATATATACAATATATACATATTAATATTAAAATTAAGTTAAATTAATTTGAACATCTAAAATCAATCTACCTATACATAAATTAAATTAAACAAGTGGTTCAATTATATTTTAATTTAATCCAGTCTCTAATGTAACACAAATTTAAATGAGCATAAGATGATTTTATTATACATACTTGACATAATTTTGTACAAGTATAAGGATTTAAAAGCTTTTTTATCTTGAATGTTGTTTGCTCCTCGTCCAGTAAGAGATATCTTTTGACCCAATTTATTTGTTAATATTAAATCTAGTATTGCTCTGACAGCTTGTAAGACACTAGTAACCCCATATGGTGTTATTGTATGCTTCTAAAATAAAAAATAATTAAAATTTTTTTCAAAGTTTCAAATGATAAAGGAAATAATAATAAATACACACAAATCTTTTTAAGAGCTCGCGATCATTTTTTAATTCCTGATTAAATGTGTCTAATTTTTCCATAGTGGTTATGGGGAAATACTCGAGAATATTATTGTCCTCTATATTGCTATCATTTAATACTGGATGAGCGTTTTTCAAGTCAATTAACATTTTTTCTATTTTTGATTGATTTAATAAAACCTTGTTACGTTTAACATTTATCTCAGGTAAAGTAGTTGTAATGTAAGTCATTAATTTTTCAGAATTTACTGAAAACAAAAACCACAGGTGAATATTTAAGTTGTTTTATAACATAAATAAGTTGTAAGCAGTGTGTTCGCTTATTGTCATACCTAACCTAACCTAATCAGTCATGTGAAAAATATTTTTTGAGTTTATTCTATACTAACCAAACACAGACCTGAAATGTAATTAAAAAACTACCCAAACAATATACTAATTTAAATTTGTATTTAAAACATTACTCAAATACCCAGTAATTTTCCATAGAGCATAGTACATTTACTCAAATACTTTATGTGACTGGCTACAAAAATGTTTATATCTAGAGTAGGTAAACCATTTAAAAGTATATAATAGGTATACATCATTGAGCAAAGTTAGAATGATAGTTAAAATTTTAAATGATTATTAAAATAATATTCTACAATAGGTTCTAAAACACTCTCATCTTTTAAAAAACTTGCATAATATGTAAATTGTAATATTGAATTATTAAATTTCTTTATCATACTTTCATGATGTTTGTTGGTTGATTTTGGAGTAGAAACAACTACACCATGAGATGGTGATTTAAATAATTCTGACATGGGTGTTAAATCATAAGAAAGTTTACGGCGTGAAATCAATAATTGTTCATTGGAAAATTTCGCATTTGGAGATTTTCCCAATGGAGAAACAATGGCAGATAACTCAAGTGTGTTATTGACTTTATTGAACCCTGCTAAAAAAAAAATATTAAAAATATATCAAATTTTAAACATAAGAAACAAAATAAATGTATTACCTAAATTATTGAAGTTTAATGTTTCAGATGAAATAACAGTCGGTGACAAAGGTTGAGATATTAATTTGTCAGTTTTTAATTCACAGTCTTTCAAAAAACTGAAATTGCTTTCATTATCTGAATTTACAGACGATATTGCCATTTTCTTTATATTTTTTGAACTACTTTCTAACTTTGAATCTAAATTAATTAATAACAATTATTAGTTTTTGGACTCCTATATTATCATAATAACATTCACATTGATATATTACTTTGTAAATTGTTTTTCTGAAATGGATTATAGGGCAAAGGTGAAGTTAAAACTTCTGGCTTTCGTTTATGTTTAACAATATTTTTAATGTATGGGGATGTGTTATTATGGAATGATTTTTTTTTTTGCAAGCATACGACGTTTAAGTTTGCCTTGTTGAGCATCATTTTCCGAGTTTAAGTCTTCAGAAGTTGACATTACTTCAGCCATCTTTAATTTTTGTTTTGCCCTAATGAAATCATCTATAAATTGTTAAAAACAATAAAAACAAAATTACTACATTTTAAGTAATAAATGGAAACATTTAAAAATAGGAACAAATATAATAAGGACACTCACCAGAAGAAGCCCAAATTTTTTTAATTTTATACAATTTCCATGCATTATAATCAGGGTTTTCTGAATTTAACACCATCCTGTCGTAAATTTTACTTTTAGGTTTGGAAAATAAACGCGTTTTAAATTTTCTGTTAACCATTTTTGATGTACCAATTGGAGACCATCATCAAAAAATTCAATGACCACATAGTTTCTAAGGAAAAGTTAAATCATAATAATGACTTCTAAGAACAATATTTGCATTAATATATATGTGTAACTATGTGTATTGTCCAGCCATAAATAAATATAAATCTTAACTATATATATATACATTTATAACCATTTAATATGAGTTGTCATTATTATTCTATTATGAACTTGATAAACAATGGAATACATTTAAATAATTTAATAGATCATACATCAATTGCATTCATACTTTTACTAATTTATACTTATACTTACAAAAAAAAAAAAAAAATATTATTTTGAAAAGTTATAAGTAGGTAGGTAAATATACTTAAATACATGATTCTTTATAATTTTCTTTTTAGTAAAAAGTCCCAAGTACTAAAATTATTTACATAAAATTAATATAAAATAAAATACTAATAAACAAATTAGGTAGGTCATGAAGATTTAAAATACCTATTTATTAAAATCTACAAATGTACTGTATAACTATTAATTTGTACTATGTTTTTTACAACAAATTAAATTACTATTAAAAATCAGGCCTTTCAATAATTTCTGTATGTAACAATGGAAATGCTGCATAAGAGAGTTCCTGAGCATTTTTTGTAGGATAAATAAAATATTTTCTATCAATAAATTCTATGGGCCACATTTGTCTTTTTGATAATTTTGAAACTTCATATATATTGAAAACAGATGATGAACACGGTAAATGATACAAATCTTTTTTTAAAGTAAATTTTTTGCCAATGATTAGTTTTCTTTTCTGATTTTCACAGCAGGTAAAATTTTCTATAAAAACAATATCTCCACTTTTGAGACTACAATATTGATCAGCTTTTTTATAAATATTTAATTTAAATTTATTATACAACAGAATCGAATACTGTTGGTTTGAAGATTTTTCTACAATAGGTCCATTATGATGCTTATTTTTTAAAATATATTGATCATTATCCTGAGTATTTTTTTCATAATTGTCATCAATAGTTTCTCTAATGCATTCATATTCTTGAACTCTTTTAGCAATCTGTTGCAGTGGTTTTTCATTTTTTCTAAGAAGTTTTTTTATCTGCTGCATATAATTCTCAAATTTAAATGTACTGAACATATCTAAAGTTCCATAATTTTTGACATCATCAGTTAAGTGTAACAATCCATGCACATTGTGAGATACATGGTGACTACCGTATATTATTTTGAATGTTGTTACAAAATGTTGTAAGAGATTTTGTGCGTACTCTAAATAATTTTCATTTAAGCAATAACTGTTAGAACAAAGTATTGTAATTGCTACATGAAGAGTGAGAAAATTATTAAATACTTCGGCTGATAAAACAGGTTTCAAAATGGTTGGTCCACTATATAAAAGTAATTGTCTCCACTCAGTAGCTTTCCACTGACGGAAGTGAAATAGACTTCTTGGTTTACGTTGAAACTCTACAGGCACGTGTGGTCTTATAATATTTTCTAATGCATTTGAAATTATTTGAACTTTACGAAATGGTAATCGAACTTTCAAAGCATCACAGAGCCAAATATTTATAAGCTTTTTAACCACTCCTAAACAAAGAAGATGTTGGTAATCTAATGGCACATGAGAAACTAAACCAAACTGTGGAATATTTTCCAAACAACTTGTTCCAAGATGATATCCTTCAGAAGTTTTGTTAATAAAATCTTCATCAGTTCTTAATTGACTAGGTTTATCAGAAAAAGCAATTCTTCGGTTTTGATACTCACCTTTTTCTATGCACTTGGTACAGCTTGAATAGCCACTATGACTTTTCACATTCAAGACAAAAGCCTTAGCAGGTGCATCTGCACATAGCATTTTAAGTACACATTTATAAAGATTGTTATTAAATATTACTCCATTTTCTACTAATTCTTTAGCTTCTGCAATAAAGTCTTCCAAAAATAAATTGGAGTCATAAGGTTTTTTAGTTTGACCATAATAAATGCCAATAATAAATACTTCAGTAAAGTTATAAATGGACCCTAAGATTGGACAAACTTGGCCTCCTGAGGATCGGCTAATAGGTAAACCATCAACATTAAAAACTATTTCAATTGGAATGTTATTCTTCTTATAAAATGTTTCATTTTTCTTTAAAAACTGTAAAATTCTTATTTTTAAGCCATAATGTCAATATAGTCCAGGTTGTACTTCTTTGAGTATAATTTGTTTTGGGGTTGTTAAAAGTGTTCGTGGATCAGAAGGAATATCTTGGAAACATGAGTGATTTTTTACTATTGCCAGTAATTTTAATAATGATGTATGTTTTATATTTTCTTGAACACTCCAGAATGCTAAATTTTGTTGAAATGATTGGAGATTGTCAATTTGAGTGGGAACTTTAAAAATTTGTTTCATATTTTCAGTTGAACCAGATTTTTTTGAAGTTATACTAGTGAAATTTTCATTAAGTATTATTTGAGTTTGTTGAGAGGCAGAGCTATGAGCAGAACAGTTATGTAATTTATCAAATTCATCATTACTTTTAACAACCTTTTTAATTGAAACTGAAGAAATAGATTTGGTATTTTGTGAAGTACATGATATATTTGTTTTTACTGAGCATATTTTTTTTTTAATCCTTTTTCGAAATTGTGATATTGATATTTCATTGTCAGGTTTTAAACGTCTGTATAAATAATATTTCTGTTAACATTTTTATGTTTAATAACATTACTTACACTATAAAGTTAGTATATATATATATATGTATGTATGTATACCTATGTATTATTTTATTATTAATTGTTTAAAATGCATGTACATTAAAATACATGTACAAAATGCATAAGTTAATAATTTCTATAAAAATTAAAATAATATAACTATAATACTTAAGTTAAATTATATAAAAAATTCATCATATTATAAATTTATAGATAGATTAATTTTAACAATCTATATACATTGGTAATATTTTAGTAAAATACAAGTACCAAACACTCACTAACTCAAGATAATCGTAATAATTATTGAAATTAATTTTAGCTATTTACTTGGTTATGATAATATAAGGTTAACTGAAGTGGAAAAAGTACTACTTTTATTTGTGCATACAATACACAAGCAGTAACCAGATCAAGAATGCTAGTATAATCAATGGCATATTTAGCTTTTAAGTTTGTAGGCACTCACCCTCTTTTTTTTATGTATATTGTATACGTACATATAACTTACTTTTTAAATACAACTACTACTAAATACTGTTATTTATATTATGTTTATAAAAAATGTATTAAAATGAATTTACTTAAGTAAATAATAACTCTTAATTCTATTTTTAAAAAGAAGCCTTAAAAAAGCTGCCCTAGGCTCTAAATTAGTGTAGCCCTAATACGTCATTGAATATAATATAAATACAATGTTTGTATTATCAATTAGTAGGTACCATCCATAAATTATTCAGTAAAATCTTGACAACATTATAATAAACTTACTTTCAAAGATTATTGACAATTACTTACCTATTTATTATAATTAAAAAATTATAAGCAAATTACAAAACTTATAACAAGAAAATTTTTATTTAATTTTACAGTATGCAGATATTTCCCAGGATTCCCTAGAGTACCCTAGTATTATATAGCCATACCTTAGACACAAACAAAGTACCTAACATAAACTACCTATTAAATTTTTTTTTTATTTTTTTTATTTTTTTTTGAGTCTATAAAGTCTATAGTATAGATAGTTCAAATAATAATAAATATCATCGAAGAATTTACAGTTTGAAATTTGTATTAACTTGAAAATATTTTGTGAAAGTATATTAGGTAGAAAAGGTAAATAAATTATAATAAGAATATTAAAAATTTAAAAAATTTATAATAATATTATGTATTATGTAAGTAGGTTGGTACCTACCTATTTTTTAGAGTTTATTATTTATAACTTTTAGTTTTAGAAGGGTTCTTCTACATGTTACATAAAAATAAAGCTAAATAAATTGAATTACGTGTAAGAAAGACATTTTAATATAAAACTTAAAAGTAATACTTCATGAAGTATTACTTTTAAGTTAAAAGTAATATTTTTATTGATAAATCTTAAACCCTGCACTATTAATATGTGCTAAGATGACAAGAGTACAACTGTACAAGATTCAGTGTAAAAAACATTCCATTAATATTTAATATACCGTCACTAAAAAAATTATAATACCTATAAGTTTTTACCTTATATTGTCTAATTCATGGTTGACAGCGTCATTTTCATCACTCGAACTTGATTTAGAACAAGACATATTCATTTAGAAACTGATTAGTGATTATATGCAAATTGAATTGAGAATCTAGATACAAGCATAAACATTAAATTAATACAATTTTACACCGCTTTCATCACCTAAGAGATTATAGTAGGTACACAGTAGTTGTGCTTACCGGTATTTGAAATGTACCTAATAATTAATATAACTGATATAAGTAATAATCGAGGTAATAATGAATTGAAAAATACTTACAGAAATAATGATATAGTAAGTATTCCTAGGTACAGTTGCGTGTACAACCACAAAGAATACAAAATAGGTATACTAATATTCTGGATTATAAACGACAATGTAAATATCACTAAAATTTATAATTACAAACGAAAACTGCGAAAAATGAATAAATTGCGCAATGCGTGCCGCGAGGTATGACAATGAACACACGAGTAGCAAACTCTATAGCAAGTTTAAAGCACATGTGGGTAATAGTTAATAGTTATATTATTAAAAATTATAGTCAGAATTATTCACTCGTGATGAACGCAATAACGCATAAAAGACAATATTTATTTTGTCGACGGACTCAATATATGGTGTGGCTGTTATCAGAATTCTAACACAAATTACATGGGTAAATGTGTAAACATGCATTTTAACGATATTTATAGATTTCCAAATAATTTACTAATTTTATGGCCAACGGTTGTTACTCGTTATCGTTATTACGATTGTACCATGATTGTAGTCTAGATATCGTTATCTGCGACTTCCACTATCATCACAGAATAATAAAACGCATAATATTATTATGTTCTACTATAATAATGTTCTATGCACCGAAAAACAACCACTAAGTATTTAACTGTTATTAAATAATTACATTTTGTATTATATCATAATGGGTAATTCCAATAACAAATGTAATAAAAATACGTTTAACATATAATGCTGAAAAATTCTTGAACATTATAACTTTATACAATACATAAGTGATACCTGCGATAGAATTTTCAACACATATGGGTTATAACTTGTAAAATATGTAAATGTAAAAAATATTTACGATTTATATATGAATAATGAATATTGTTGGGGCCGTTAGTGGTTTATTACCATGGGCGTGCTCGTCGGGTGCGCAGACATTTTTGATTACTTACCAGAATACCAGCTATGGCAGCTAATACCTATGTAATTATTTATTATCATTGAAAACAATTATATTATTTGTAATTTTATTATTAAAGTTTCGTGATAAAAATTTGTCAGGTCGCAATATGTATAACAAGTACAGTAGGTACGGCTCTCAAGGTGGGCCAGATGGGACATGGCCCACCGTGTGCGCACGCCTAGATATATTATATAATATTATACTATTATTATTATTCACACATTTGAACATTTTTGGTGACATTATTACATATATCTGGGTGTAAGTTCCTTTGCTGCAACTTCATCTGCCCTTCTCTAACTGAACCAATTCGCAATATTTGTATTAAAATCCAAAGAAATAATATATATAATTATTAATTATAAGTAATAATAAATGATAAAACCCCGAAATCTTTCTATGATATATATATATATATATATTTATTGGGTTCAAATTAAAACATTTTTGATGGACTGATTTGGGAAACTCCCAGGAAGGTCTTAATAGTATATAATGGGATCCTCCTGTTAGGACTTAGGTGGGCATTAAACGGTCGGCGCCCGGGCTGGTCAATGCTGTTAGGGTAGTTGTTTTGGCGGTTTGTTGAAGTTTATATTGAAATCACCAATAAAGATAACATTGTTTTTGGCGGAAACTACTGTTTCAATTAAATCATAAAGCTTCTGTACAGGAAAATTTGGCGATGAATATATCCCAATATAGGTAATATTTTCAATGATAACTTCAATTGCTTCTAAGTGTGTGTTTTTCTTTTGATCTTGAATCAATGTTGTGCTACAGGTTATTTCTTTATGATTAATGGATTCTCCAACAAAACAAATTGAACCACTTTTACCATTTGCATGTATACTGTCAATTCTACAGCATTCAGTATGGTTCTTAATGGTATATGTGTCAGTTGATTTTGAACCAGTTTCTTGGAAGAACATTATTTTAGATTGTAAAAGAACGATATCCGCATAAATATGAGCTTCATATTTTTTTAAAGACCTTATATTGTGTGACATGCAGGAGAGTGGCATGTTGTGTGTCATAATTCTAAAAAAAAGCGTGGAATAAGAGCACAACTTGGTGTCCTGAGTCTGCACATTTCATGTTCAACTTTTGCAAAAGGTTTTGGTGGCTTTGCAGGAAAGTAGTATATACGCAAACCTTGAGCCGAAGTTGCTCGACTACATCCTACATATAACATATTGCACTTCAAGAGTTTTTGAGGTACCTATATGAAATGCTACAGATCGATATGTGGCACCTTGACTTTTGTGTACCGTCAATGCCAAAGCTTCCACTAAGGGTAATTGCATTCTAGTTACTTTATGGTGCTCTGCATTACCAAGTTGAAATTCT